>JZKD02S1904003.1:57684-74746 GCA_000966675.3 Picea glauca
AAGTCTTCAAAAACCTATGCTCTGATACCAACTTGATCTAAAAATGAAGAAGACTTGTATTCTTGAAAATATTTGCAAGTAAAATTTATGTGTTAAAAGAAAATGGATCAACTTTCCAACACATCTTTAATAGGATTTACTCATTCAAGATGCATATAAACAATAGCATAATCAATGAACAGAAAACACATATCATAGCAAATAATAAAGGAGTTCACCCCTCTCTTGGGCTACATCTCCTGGTCCAGCTTCCAATGGATCATTTGTATTATTTGCTCAAAGCGCTCAAAAATGTGCTTTACAATGCTTAAATTGTCAAATAGACTGCTCCAATGGCTTCAGAACATCCAAAAACCCCTAGCTGGGATTTTTCGGCACCTCATTTGGCCAAAAATTGAAGAAGATAGGCTTCCTGGAAGTCCCCCCTTCAAGCTTGTTGTCTCTGCATCTACAAAACGCACCTCTCCTGGCTCAACCTAGCCCACATGCTTATTTAAGCGTAAAAACCTAGCATCGAATGCAACCGCACAAACAGTGCGAACTGTAGGACGGTTACGGGCACACCTAGCCCCTAACCACCAAGGCCGAAGTCATGTGACCATGTGACCACGCACAACTTCAAATTGGGCTCCGTCCCATAGGCGAATAGCAAAGTAACAAGTGGCGGGTCATTTGGTTGTAACAACCATTTAAACCACAATCAAAACCAGAACGCGCACGTGCCAACCGGTGCATTGGGGTCATATGATATGGCGGATACGACCGCAAGCTGGGGCTAAGCCCCAGCCCGGACTCCCGCGCCGACCACACATGAAATTTAATTCAAATTTATTTAAACCCGCATATATAACAAGGAATATAGTGGGGCGTGTTGGCAGCGCATACTATGCCAAGGCTTTACATGAGGGTGGAGGTCACGGGGTCGAACTCGGTGGACTCCAATAAATTTTAAACGAGCAACCAATAATATGGTGCCACGTGGCACCGTACAACCAACCACAATCTGCCATGTGTCGCAATACCATTCGTCCAAATATTCTAACTGTGCCACTCAGCTCTACCTCGTGTCGTACGGATTGCCACGTCAACAGCCGTACGAAATGTACAGTCAGCATCCCATTTTTTTTGCTTGTTTGTCATTTTGAACAGAACGCGATATCTCTCGCTCCCGACGTTCATTTGAACCCAAACGAGTTGCGTTGGGTTCGCAACGATGAGGCCTACGCTCTCATTCGATTTGAAGCGATTCCGAGCACTTTGAATTTTTGAGCAAAAATTGATCCCCTGATCAATGGGACTACCTCAAGTATTCTGTATAATTTTATGTCCAAAGTAATAATAACACTACGAGGCTTAGACTCATATACATCATGACGTTTCCATAAATAAGGTTGTCCCAAAAGAACATCACAAACTTCAAGGGGTGACATCACACAATACTTCATCTTTGAAGGGCTCAATGTCGTAGGTCAGGGGACATTGTTGGTTGACGCAAAGATCGCTCTCTTGGCGGAGTCATCTGATGGTGTATGGTTGTGGGTATGGTGTTGTGAGCAAAGCCAACCACTTGACGACCTCTATTGAGATGAGGTTCTTCTGGATACCGCTATCAATGATGAAGTATAGCGAGGTACCCTTCACCCACATATGTGAATGAAAGAGGCACTCACCTTCCTCTAGTTCATCAAGTTTGTCGGGTTGGACCTTGGTGGTGGTAGCAACGATGGAACTGGGTTTTGCATCAATGATTTGTCTTCTTATTCTGGTTATGACTCGGAGTCAGAGCTTTCATATGATTCAAAGGCTTTCACCTCGGCCACCAATGACTGCTTTGAGCGGCATTCAACAGTGTTATGCTAGGGGCTCTTATGGAACTCACACCATTTCCTAGTGTCTTTCTTTGTCTTCCCATTGTCCTTCTTTGTTTGCAGTTTGGACTGGTTGTCCTGAGGCTATCCATCCTTTCTATGCCCTTTTTTCTACGGGTTGGGACCGCTTTTTCCCTGCTTCTGTTTTGAGGGGTTTGTAGACCCAAACTGTGGTGTCTTTTGTTTAAGCTTTTGCTTGATTTTGATAGCATATCGATAGGCCACGCCCAAGGATGAAATGTCCAAAAACTCCATTTCATTATGGATGTATCTATGTAGATAGTCACGGTACTTCGACACCAGATGTCGCTAAGAGTCTTTGATACCCAGCTTGGTGCACAAGGTATGGAAGACATTGGTGAACCCTGACATTGTTTGGTCCCTTTCTTATCGTAATGTGGTCCATCTTATATATAAGTCATCATAACTTCCAATAGGGTAGTATTGTTCCTTAATAACATCCTTGAAGAAACCCCAAGTGGGTGCAACTGCAAATAATGTAGATCCCTTTGTTTCCTTTTGCTCACATAAAGTCTCCCACCAATCTTTGACATGGGGGATGGCCTTGAGGAGCACAAATGTAATCTTTTCTCTACTGAAAAAGTCGTGGACAAAAAAACACCCTTCTAGAAGGTTCAACCATTTAACTATAGCATCCGCATCTATTTGACCTTCAAATATAGGAATATCAAAATTAATTTGTACCTTGAAGGGGGCGGCACCTTTGCTTGAGGTAGATGTGTCACTTGTTGGCAGTCGTCGAAATATTTGCTCAAAGTTATCCATCATCTCGTTCCTTTGTTCTGAGAGGGCTTCCTCAAGCAACAGTTTAAAGGGATCTCATGCCCCATCGTCTCTCTTTCCTTCCCCCATGGACGGTCATCGGGTTTGGTGAGGTCAATCTTACAAAGGCTCAACTGGTTCGAGTCCCAATTGCTTATACCTTGACCTCGATGGGGACATGCATAGATAAACAAATGAAGAGTAGACCGCTCTGATACCACTGATCCAGATTTCTAAGCAGAACGAAATGAAACATAGATCTATAACATTAACATAGATATACAAAGAATAATAACAGAGATACAATGGAACTTAACTTCTATTAAATAAGAAATATATTGAAACTCTAAAATGTAGAATCAAAACAATCTTGCTCGAACGGTGGTAGCTAATCTCTGAGAAGAGATGTGGCAACTACGCACATTCGTCTGAGCACATTACAATGAGGCCTCCAAGCAGTTTTAGCATCAAGAAGTAAACAAAAACCCCTAGACATCTAAAAACCTAACCCTAGGAGATGAAGCGCCAAAGTCGTGTGCGCACAGATGGGGTAAGTTGGTACATCAACTTCCCGTGGTCGTAACTTTTGCACACGATCTTCATTTTAGGCGCGCAATAGCTCGTTATAAAGGTCTATCAAAGGACTACACATTATGTCGTCACATTCTAACTCTAACTATTGTGTGATTGTGGTGGGCCCAAAAAAACGTTATTTAAGGCCTCAAAATGACCCCAGAAGTTTAAGACCCGAAAAACTAGAAAAAAAATGGCAAGATAAAAATTGTAACTGCCAAGATGAAAGTTTTATGTGAGCCAGCTGGAAGAGGTGGGTGGCCACTGATATCCACCTGGATCACATATTCTTATTTTGTTATTCTTGCTTCATTTTCCACACCTTTGTGTATTTTTCTTTATGTTTGGCAAGAACATCTTCTTCCTTCCTTATTATGTTGCTTCTACAGTCAAGTGTTATGTGCCAATAGTTATTGCACTTTTAACATTCAACATTGTAGTCAAGTATGGGAGCAAATGAATTGTAGTTTCTATCAACAAACCCATGAGAACTTCTATATTTGTTGCTCACATAATCATTATTTGTGGTTTTGAAATAACCTTTGTTTATATCTCTGACATGATCACTTACTACATAAGCTTTGCAATCTATTGCTTTATGACCAAAGTTATTGCAATAAAAACAACAACTAAGAAATAAATTTTGGTATCGATTTGTTAAAGGTCTTCTTGGTGGAACAACTCTTATGAACTCATTCTTGTGGGTAGAATCAGATTTTTGTTGGTCATCATTTCCTTTCCTGCTACTACTTTCATTATTGATGGATCCTTTGAGAATATTGGCATAGATTTTAGGTTTTTCTTCATTTTCCTTTTCTAATGGCTTTCTAACCTTAGTACTTGCATCTCCCTCGGGGGTCTTTTTTTTTTCCTCGTAGCCAAGACCTGTCTTGATGAATGGTGACCTTTGGAAACTGAAAATATTATCTAAGATTGCAGTACTCTTTCTAAACTTCAAGCTTATGTTTAATTGATCAGTTGTTTTTTGAAGTTCCTTTATTAAGGAAACTATTTCAACTTCTAGCTTCTTGCATTTTTCTTCATTTTCGTGTAGTTGGTTTCTCACCACTTCTTCTATCCTTTTTGCCTCTTCTAGTCGAGTCTTCGGGATGAAAATTGTCTTCTATGTTTCTTCAACATCGTGATCCTCCTCTTCATATTCCTGCAATTGCTCTTTATGCTTTCTATTCTTTTCTATAAGTCTGTCTATTTCTTCTAAGGCACTAATGAGTTTTGCTTCAAGGTTCACTTCCCCATCAATCTCTTCTTCTTCTTCTTTTGGTTTATCTTTCTTATTGTCTTCACTTTCTTTATTAGTAGACTTTATATCCATGGTCATGAAGAGGAATTCTTCTTTTTCAATATCATAAACATATCCATCGCTTTCTTTAGACTAGCTATTATCCTCTCTAGAGTAAAAAATATTCCTCTTAGTATATTTTCCTCTTTTGTGTCTGTACGATTTGTTTCTATTGTTATGTTCTTCTTTGATATTATTTTCCTCGTCGTCATTGTCTTTCATTTTTTCATATGGACATTTAGAAGCAAAATTCCCTACTCTACAACAATTAAAACATGTGAAGGGTAGCTTACCTTTGTGTTTGCCAGATCCTCTTTTTAGCTTCCTCACAAATTGTTCTTTTTCTATATATGATTCATGGCTGGAACAATCACATAATTTGTGTCCTTTTGTCTTCTTTGATGCTTTGAAATATGCTTCCTTCCATGCTGGCTTTTCTTTTTCTGTCCTCATTTCATATGCAGTGAGAATACCATGCAGCTCATCCATTGTTAGTTTCTCCATATCCTTCATTTATTCAATGGCATGTACTTTGGCATCAAATCTTGAGTGGAGAGACCTGAGCACTTTTTACACAACCATTGATTCTTCAACCTCCTCACCAAGTCCTCTGTTGGTGTTGACAATTTCATCCACTCGAAGAAAATAACCTGCAACCTTTTCTTCATTCTTCATTTTCAAACTCTCAAACTATCTTCTATGAGTTTATAGCTTTGCCTTCTTCACCTTATCATCACCTTCATAGATGTTTTGAAGTTTGTCCCAAATATATTTTTCCAATTTACAATGCATCACCTTGACAAATTTTAATTATGATAGACCACTCAATATAACATTCATGAATTTTGCATTATGCTCACTAGGCTTCTTCCTAACTGCATTTGTTGGTGGAGTTGTTGGGGTTGTATAACCATTCATGACTGATTGCCAAATATCAAACCCAAGAGACATTAGATAACTTTGCATCCTTATACTCCATAATGCATAGTTTGTTTTGTCAAACAATGGACCCTTGTTTGTTAAGAAACCTTCTTGATTAGCCATGTGTGCTCTAGAGATTTACCTTCCAGTGGTTCGACTATTTTTGAAGGAAACAACTCTGATACCAACTATTGAACTTATGCTTCTATTGAGAGGGGGGGTGAATCAATATAAGATACTTTTTATTTTATTTAACCATTCATCAATCATTCATTAATTGATAAACAATAATCACATATAAACTCAAATCATAATGCACATAGTTTAATATGGAAATTCAATCGAGAGAAAACCATAAAACGTGTCTTTATAAATTCATGTAGGCACCAACCTACCATTACAAATATTATAGGCACCAACCTACTAGAGATACCAATATCCTTAATTGAGCACCAATTCAGTAAGATGTAGGCACCAACCCTCTAGAGACACCAATCTCCTCAACTAAGCACCAACCCTCTAGAGACACCAATCTCCTCAACTAAGCACCAACCCAACAATACTTGTGGGAACCAACCTATTGTTACAAAATTTGCAGGCACCAACATGTTGGAGACACCAATATCCTCACCTAAGCACCAACTCAACAAGATATGTGTATACACCAATCCAATATCTTCATAGACATAGTACTTCCGAATTCATCTACACGCCTCATTCCACAAACAATCTTTCAAACCCTAGTCACATGTATCCTTCATGCCTTAGTCATCCTCATAGCATCATTCAATAATATAATCCCTGACGGAAACATCACAACCTCATAATAGTGCACACGACACCATCAAAATGACGAAAACATCACAACCTCATAATAGCGCACATGACAACATCAGAATAGCGCATACGGTAGCATCACAGCGACAGAAACATCAGAACCTCAAAATATCACACACAGAAGCATCATAGATCTATAGTGCACCTTGAGAACAAGAAAGACCCCAAGGAAATCCCTTAGACTTCTCTTCAACACCTTTAGATATAAAAAAACACATCCCAGTATCTTTAGCGCACCTCAATCACTTCTACGCACATCTATCATGTATTTATAGTAATTATATCCCTACTTTCAGGGCTAGCATGTAAAGACTGGCTAAACCGACCTCAATTTTGATGGTTGGGTTGTTGGATGAAAAAATTCATATATCCTCATTCCTAGGGAGTTAGAGGGGGTACCATATACCGTTGGAAATGTCTTTGAATAAGTTTTCCAACCATATAACGTGTGGTCACATTTGAGCTAGGCATGTAGGGTAAATATTCCTTCAAATATAGGGTACCCAAACTGACCATCAAAAGTCCAAAAATAATACTTTCAACAATCTCCATCTTGCAATCTTTATCTTGGACATTTGTAGGCTCCCCATGTCTTTGACATCAATGACAACAATATTTCCAACAAAAAAAATATAAACTTAAGAAAAGACAAATGCACAGCCTATGGAAAGCCAAAAGTAGAAGGTGCAGAATGGTTAAAAGGAAAATTAGTACCCTAAAATTGAAAATTTTAAAGGGTGTGTTGTGTACTCAACAAATGGTGATCCACTGGATGAAACTAACATCTCTAACAATACCTCTAATCAAAACAAACCAATTTCAAGTAAATACAAACTTAGAACAAAAAATAGAAAATAAAAACCACTCATAGATCTTTCTATATGCAATTTAGAAATAGTTTGTTTCCTTATCACGGGGATCTGATTTTGACCAAATACAAAATATAATTTATTTTGATCAATTACCTATACTTTAAGTAAGAAACCAATTAGATCTGACTTCTAGTATTAGGGTGTTATTTTGTATAATCTCTAAGTAACCTTATCACCCATCTGGTGTCACTCCACTACCAGCGAGCATCCATAGCCATGGCGAGTCACCCCGATATCATAAACCTTGCTATGTTGCCAACAAGCGTTCATAGCTTCGGTGGAGAAACCTGCATTTCTTCATTAATAAATATGTTCCACAAAGTTCTTTATTTTTGTTCTTCTTTCTTCATTTTTGTTGTTTTAACAAAATATTTTATTCAGGGGGGGACATGTGTGAACAATCATTGAATCTCTAAGGACACTATATGTTAATTAAGGGATGAATTAGGCCCCTAGGCTTTAAAGCTTACCCATTCTAAAAGAAGCAAGACATTCATAAATTTATCTTTCATCATTTAGATCATGATTTCTAGAGTATATGATCATTTTCGATCTTTTTGTATTTGATAATAGTCATCACCGCCACTAACAGAGCATTGTATTTTTTCAAAATCACACACAAAAGAATCTATAAGTGTTTTTTTACTCCTATTCATGCTCACTATCAACTTACTTTACTTTTGATATTTAAAACAAATAAGGTATTTAGTTGAGAACTAGAATGTCCTATTTCACGGACTAAAGGTTGAAAACTCAACATCCCCAAAAGTTATTTAGGGAAAAATAAAATAATCAAGCATGCAAACTGCAATAAAAAACAAACTATGAATTTGACCACCAAAATTGAAACAAATGCAACAAATAAAACCAACTAAACTAAGCAAAACTAAACTAAACTTGAAATGAGAGTATAACTAAAATCAATGCTAAGGTGAATGATTGAAATAAAGCAAAAGACTCTATGAGAAGTAAAAAGAATTGAAAATCATAAACTAAATCATCATCTGATGGCTTTTATTTGAGAAACCAAAATTGGGCCAAAAAATTATTCAAAAAAAAAAAAAACTAGGTTGCTCTTAGCCTAACCTATAATGGCTCAACCAATCCTATGTGACATCATAAATCCAATGTAACTATTTAATTGCCTCACTCTCAATCAGGTTATCAAGGCATTGTGTAGGCTTGTGCAACTAAGGCATAAGCTATTGTTTGATTGACATAATTAAAATGTTATGCAATTGGTTCAAAACATAAAGTATTGGATACTCAATGGTTTGAGAAATCGTCTAGCGAAAGATAACTCCAAGAAGTCTCCAATGATATCATTAAACCCATCTTGGTAATGACGGAGTATTAAAAGGAATGCAAAGGTAAGTGATTTACTTTCTCATAGAGATTAGTTTGCGATTACCAAATAAATCTAACTGATAATTCTTCTTCGTTCAACTTGCTACTTCCGTCGTTGTGTATGATAATGGGTGGTCTACAAGTTATTGTCCCTTCATGAAGAGCTGAAAATTATGTCTACACTCCTTGCTCTATCTTTCTTAACATCGACATATGTTCAAAGAGATTGGTAACTCTTGGTTGAATAAGTTCCATGCATAACATATTGAATCTCAAATCCAATTCCTGAAATAAACATAGTCATCAAAAATAGAACTACCATAACTGAACTATGGTTCTTTATATTCAAGAAATTTTGATTGCAAGGAGTTCTCAAAATTGCGCACACTGAATGGACACTTTCTCTCATCATACATTGGATCGATTCATGTTTGGCAATATTTTTTTCTTTCCTTCCGATCTATATTTTATCCTCAAAAGAAGGACCTATTATCTGATAAGATGATGAATCTTGTTGTAAGTGAACATCATCAAATAAATTTGAGTAGAGGTCATAAAAGTAAAATTGTGAAATTGACTTGATTTCTTCAGCAAGATCATTTTTACACACAACAAAGTATTGATTATCTTTTTTTATCTTTAGGGTTAGCAGTTGATATGATATGCTTGGTCTGTTCACTCTCCAAGCTTTTAATTTATGTTGTAAATTTACTTGTTTAAATGAAAGAGTATAGTGCATAAATCATATCTTTTCCATTCTCTTCCCACTGTTCACGATCATCATTGGAAGATACTAACTCTATTTCCTTGAATGCTAATCTATTAATCAAATATATATCAACTCTAGAAATTGATTCTTCGTTAAAGACTAGTTTGGAATGATCCTTTAAAATACTACCTTGAAACTATTCTTTGAACTCAGATTGTAAGGAATAAGAGACATGCAAATCATCATGTGATGTTTCAATAAATGGAATAATTTCTTCATGTTGTGCAATGACTCAAATTATGTTATGTAAATCTGGATCAAAATCCCAAAAAATAACTTCATGCAAGTTAGATGTGTTTGTGGTTTCCATATTATCTTTTTCTATAATATTTCCCAAGCTTATGCCTCCCACATCATCAATTTCAATGAGGTGAAAACAATTTCCTTATGGTGATTCCAACTCTCGTAATGGTAGTTGTAATGAGTTTGTCTAAAAAAATAGTGAGAGTGAAATATCAGGTGGTCAATAATCATGATGCTGAGAAGTTTCCTCATTGTTTGAGAGTAAACCCTCTTATTGAGAAATAGAGAGAAGGTATGTAAACTAGTCAAGGATTTCTTGGTTGGGATGTCTATTATTTTCAAGAAACCTACAGTAAATTTGCACGAATCGTTAACAAAAATCATCCGAAGGTTCATTTATGTTCGTACGAATTTCTACCAATTCATTACAAAGATCTTCATAATCATTGTCTTCTTGATTACCTTTGTCATGATAGGATGATATCTATATTTTAAGAAGTTCTTGTGGAGGATACTCATGATAACTCAAATCTTTCTCACTACTCATTAATGACTCTTCTTCTTCAGGAAAAGAAAATAAATAGGAGCACATGGTAAAAAATTCATGTCTAGAGGGTTTGTCATTTTCACAAAATCTATCATAAATATGTATAACTCTTAATAAGAATTCATCTTTCATTTTTCAATTTTTAGTAAGCTCATAACACAGTTCATCATAGTCATAGTATCATGTGCATCTAGAAAAACTTCCATGAACTGTTTCCAACTATGAATTGATCTGGCTAGTAATGCCTTCCAAGCTTGAATTCATCCTTTCAATGTGAGAGTAAATAATCTACATAGTTCATCATCTTGAAAAAATTTAAGATTGTGATATGCCATATTAAATTCACTAAGATGCCTAAATGCATAGGTCTTCCCTTCACCATCAAGTTTTATTTTAGATAAGAGATATACTAAATTTTTTGAGATACCATGCAACGATGTCAGGAGACTAAAATCATGATCCCATTCAGGAATATGGAGAGGATCCATGGATTGTTAATACAATTTAGAACAATAGCTTGACATGGGTCGGTTTGTCATTCATGTCCTCCTAGCACCAATTCTATTGAGGGGGTTGGATTCTCAATGCTCAAAAGTAGGGATTAAACACAAAGACAAGGCCTAATTAGATTCCTCCTTGTTTGATATGGAATAATTATCTCGGTTAATGGTCCGACAACCATTCGATGGGCTTTAAAAATTGTTTGATTTTGTTTTTTTCGTTCATTTTATTGTTTTATAATTGTATAATTATCCACTGCATAAAAGAAGTAAACTAAAAAATTTGGAGAAATATGCATTGAGGATAATCTATGGCAACAATCAATGAAAACTATCTAAGACTTTAGATTCTTGAAGAAATAATTCTAGTAAGAATATATTACTCATCAGATAACATTCAGGAAACAATAACTAATTAACAATAGAAAGAGATCAAATTTAACTACAAGACATTTATAAATAATTTTACAACATCCCATATAACAGAAAAAATAAGGTTAACTAATAAAGCAAATAATTGTTCACCAAAACTATCCAACAGTTCATTCAAACAAATAAAATATCTTTAAATTATTAAAATTCTTACTAGATGCCTCTAACATTTAATCAATTGTAGAATAATCCACAATGGTGAATAAACACACAAAAATTCGACAAACAAAAATGTCTTGACTCCAAAGAGTTTTTGAATTCGGCCTTGAAAGAGTTTTCCACTTACAATCCTCTTGAAATCACTCCAAAGATCAAAACACCTCTTGAAATAGTTCTAGAGATCAAAGACCCTTTACTAAGAGGTCGACCTCTTTATTTATAAGAGAAAAACTAATCTAATTCCAAAATAAAACTAAACTAACTTCATAAAAAACCATGCAATCTACTCATGCAATTTGCATCTTTAGTGAACAAAAGTATTGATATCCATGCAAAAGACAATGCATCAGCCACATCTCCAATTAACTACCAACTTCAATTCATGCAAGCCTTGATTAAATAATTCAACATGTTGTTCTTCTTTTCCATCTTTAATTTGATTTTCTATTTTAGTCACAACAAACTCTAGTTGAGTTGTTCTTCAATCTTCAAGAATCATCCACCTCTAAAATTGGAATGGTCATGCACCCAATCGACAATTCTTCCAACTCTGTTCTCATGCTTTTGTTTGTCAGCCGATGAAAATCTACCAGTTAGCAACATGCAACATTGAAATTATTCTCACCATGCTATACGATCCCCCTTGCATGTACCTGGATCATAACAGATGTATATTCAGAATGCAAAACTCTTCTTTTAACAAACTTATCAGATAAAACAATCCATTGATTTTAAAGCGAAACATTCAAGTCACTTCCCTCAGCTTGATTTTCTTTTATTTCAAAAACCTGAAACAAAGCATAACAAATCAATAAAAGTTTATAATACAAAAGTTATAGATATTGATGATACCTCTCCAATGATATAAGCATTCTCAAAATGGGGATCAAAACCTAAAGTTATTGTAAATTGTTTTTTGCATAACATAACTTTATTTAAAAAATCAGAAACTAAAAGTGCATAATCATGAAAAACTTATAACTATAAAGTTATAGATCTCAGCGAGACCTTTCATATGGTATAAGGAATTTCTCAAATGGAGTTTAGAGTAAAAAATAATCACAAAAATATCAATTAGGTTTTTCTCTCATCGACAAACTGTTTAGAACATTTTCTACACTAGGGAAAAAACATGACCTTTTTTAGCACAGTTCATGTGGGAGGACCAATGGTCATGCTCCATTCTGACTCATGATCGAACGGTCAATATATATGTTGTGGAAAATTGTTTCATCGAAATAGGAGGATGCATGTTACTCCTATCACACCCAACCCATAAGATTTTCACTGATGTTGATAGCTCATCGACGATCAGAGGAATTCGTTAAAATTTTAGTTCCATCTTACTCGACTTCCCTCTGATGTCGATCAATGATACTTCTCTTTAGGCTTGCATCAACATCGAGATTTCAAAGAAAATTCTATCTAGGTTTTGTAAGACCTCTAATCGATTGGTCATATAGATGATGATGTGGTAGAGGATGTGGAAAGTGTCATGGAAAATGACGTGGCAGGTGACATGGCATATGATGTAGAGAAAATGAAGTATGGTTAGTGACGTGGTAGTGTAGGTCGGTGACATGGCATATGATGTAGATAAAATGAAGTATGGTTAGTGATGTGGCAGTGTAGGTTGGTGACATGGCAGGATTACATGGCATGATGATGTGGACCCATACAATTATTAGGAGGGGCACTATTCACACACAAAGTTTCAACGATCAAGATTAATTCTTGTTTCTTATCGAATGGTTGAGATATGTCTTTAGGTTCATGCTTCATTGACATCGACTGAAATGAGTTGCTCCTTTGCACTCTGCTCCATAACTGTTTTGTCGACACCAATGGCCTATCAGCGATCGAAGGAGAATGTGACTCCCTTTTCTAAAAACCAAACGAATTATGTTGATTCCCGATGGTTTCACTCAACCATCGACAAAACACGTTGATACATTCCATTATGAACTAACAGGAAATTCTATGGACGTCGATGGTTCATTAGTGCTTTCGTTAATGCCTTCATCGAGGTCGACGCTTGCCCATTGTCGACTCATACTTGTGTGCCTCGATCTTGATGATCTCATTGATTCTTTCTCATAAGGTTGTTCATCGACATCGGGGGTTTTGTAAATCACTTTTCTTGTTCTTTCGGCCTGAAACCCCAATGAGTTCATCGACACGTTTGGAGAAAGTTGTGACTTTGTTCCTTTTTTAATTCTTTCGTTTTCTCTCATTTCCTTACAGAGAACATGACATTTGTTGGGTTTTCTTGAGATTTTAAATCTGAAGAAAACAAAGGAAAAAATGCATAAAGTTAACAAAAGAAAAATGTACAGCCTATGGAAATACAAAAGAAGAAGGCACAAAATGGTTAAAAAGAAAAGTGGTACCCTAAAAATGGAAATTTTTAAATTTTAAAGGGTGTATTATGTACTCAACACAATTCTCCATCACCAACATAACTTGAACCAAAATGGATTGTTCCTTTCAAGTGCCAAAGAAAATGTTTTGCAACTACATAATGAACCTGCCTAGGCTCCACCATATACTAGTTGAAAGTATCGACTGCAAAACAAATGTCAGGTTTGGTATCTACCAAATGAATAATGGAACCTATCAATTGCATGTACACAAATGGATTAATCAAATCTATATTGGAAACAACAAATAACTTCAAATTTTTGACCATGGGAATAGCCATGGGCTCATTGTCCATCATTTGAAATCTCTTCAGAATATCAATTGCATACTTACCCTGTCCAAGGAAGACCTTGCCTAGACTCTATACACCTATAGAGCCAAGAAGTAGTGCATCAAGCTAATGTTTTTCGTATCAAATTTGCTCGCCAAATTTACCTAACACCATGCTATGAGTTTCTTTGAACTTCCTATAAGTATACGATCATCTACATACAAGATTAAAACAAGCAGATTAGAATCATCAACGAAATAGTAAAGATTGGGATCTACATTTATTTTAATGAAACCAAACTTGAAATATACTCATTGATATTAGAGTACCATGCACGTGGTGTCTACTTTATCCCATAAGGACCTTTTTCAACCTATAAGCATGGGTCTCACTCCCATGTACCTCAAAGCCTCTTAGCTTATACATGCCTACCTCCTCCTCAATTACACTATTAAGAAATGGTGTATTTACATCCATTTGATATAAATTTCAACCAAAGAGCAATGCTAAAGACATAATGAATTTGATGGAGGTATCCAAGGCAACATGAGAAAAAGTCTCCTTATAGTCAACTCCATAAGGGAGCTAGGTGGTTAACACTGTAAATCTCGGATATGCCCACACCCACCCACGAGCTAGGTGGTTGGAAGGAACATCATACGATGACATATGTGGTGAATGTACAACACTCAACACTCATGCAAATTAATTGTTCGGAGCCAAATCAAGGTGGTGGCAACATATAATTCAAATGGCACACATGGGCAGTTAGTTGCACGGTCAATGCAACCTACGAAGAAGTTAATGCTCATTGCAACGAGCACCCTTGCAGATGTAACAATCCCCTCCCTTGTGGTCAACACCATCAATTCCATGGCTTGGAGCCGAACTAGTGAGAGTAAATGGGTTATCAAGATGGTAAAGTAATTGAAAACATTGAATGCATGTGACAAACTCTATTTATGTACATTCCAAACTCATCCATCTATGTAGACTCCAAACTATTGGATGTTGATGTGAGAGAATCTTTACTCAAAAAGTAAAGGCATTTTGGACTGTAACAAAAACCAAGTGATATGCATATTTAACTTTCCAAAAGCAAAAAAATATATTCCATTTTCTTTTTGGTGCATCCACAAAGTTTTCAAAAGTATAAGTTGGAAAGCAGAGAAATTGTCACCCAACTCATGCTTTACAGTTGCAAATTTGATAACATGTACTATAAAGGTACATTGTTATAAGAACTGAAAACGAAAATGGCTATTAAATAAATGACCATAACCATGTCCGTGTTAAATTGATTGATTTGAGCTTTAGGATAAGGACAAAACAATTACTCAAACAAAAGGTATTGCACCAAACAAGTAGTTATATTGTTTTATATTTATGTGAAAACACACATAAATATTTTTTCATGGGTATCAATAGAGTTAGTTAAGTATATTGTTTTGGGCAGGAGATATTTTTGATTAATACTTTATGTTAAAATCTTATAAAAAAATAGATTAATATAAATTTATTTTATTTTAAAAAATCTAAAGAAATTTTTAATTTTATTTTTTTCATTATTTTATTTAAAATTTTAAAGAATTGTTTTACATCATCTTTAATTATTTTATAATTTTAAAATTAAAATATTCATATACATATTCAAATTTAATTTTATTAATAATATGGATAAAATGATAAAATATTTTAAAAATAAATAAATAGAAAAATAAATATTTTTCTTAAAAAAAAAAAGCCAAATTGAGGGTTTTTATAATAATTTACATTTTAATCATTAAATCATAACTTAAAATAAGATAGGCTTGAACATCAAACCTTTTATAAAAATACTTTGATTGAAAACTTATCTCTTTGTTTTCGCAAAAAAATATTGTAATTTTTTTCAAATAGACAAAATTACATTTGGTTAATGATTTTTCACAATATAGTCTCTTATACATGACCAAAAAGGACCATAACTAGGTTTACCTATCTCACTACCCCAATACATAGAACATAATAACACCATAACAATGTATCTTCAGAAAAGTGTCTCAAGCATTCTCAATGCTTCACAATATCTCATAACATGTCTTTTCAAGAATATAAAATTCCCTTATACAAATTCTCAAACAAACACAAAAATGAATGATAACATATCAAATAACTTTGGGAACTAAACTCTTATTAACTTCAGTAAGGACACTCATTGATGCTTATTAAAGAGTAGGAGGATGAACATGGTCTATAATATGACCTCTTTGCTCAAGACACTCATTGATGTTTATTAAAGAGTAGAAGGACTCATTGATGCTTATTAAAGAGTGAGAGGATGAATATGGTTTATAATATGACTTATTTCTTCTTCTTCTTGGATAAACTATTGTCCTTGTGACAACTGTAAAGTAGCTTTAGACAAGCCATTAACTATCTCATTTCTTTCCTGGTAAACATGGTGAAAGGAAATGCTATCATAAACAATAATAATTTCCCTGATCTCATTCAATATGGGTTGCAACAAAATGTTCGAGCAAGCACTTTCCCCCTTCATCCAATTTATCACAAGCATAAAACCTCAAAAAAATTGAAGTTTTGTAACATATTTTTCAACTACCAATGTAAAATTCATCTTTAGCGTCATCAATTATGTATAATTATTGGATCCTTGATCCAAACTGACTTTGAATTTTAGATAGATATTATTTTTCAAAAGGAAGATTCCCACAACTCCACTATTTGAGGATCCCCTAATGAGACACCATCAAAATAAACTCATACGACCAGAATTGTCAATAATTTCTACTTCAACTTATTTAGTAGGTTCATCATTTTTCATTTGAATGAAACTATTAAATATACTCATCCCTAGATAAACACACTAAATCAAAAGAATGACTTTGTCTTCAAAAAGACTAATGTAGCTTTATAACCAAATAATTAACCTTGTATATACCACATTTCACACATTTCTACAATGTTTATAAGGCAATCTTGACTAATGTAGCTTCATAACCAAATAATTAACCTTATATATACCACATTTCACACATTTCTACAATGTTTATAAGGTAGTCTTGAAACACCATACAAATTAGTAATAATAGCTATTTAAAATGGATGAAGGCAAAGTATATTGTATTCACTTTTAAGTTAAATTGGTTTGACTTTCAAATTTTTTTTAATAAATGAATTTTGCTATAAGTTATATATATATATATATATATATATATA
>JZKD02S1904014.1:46289-61261 GCA_000966675.3 Picea glauca
CGCAATACATTTCCCTCATAAAAGAGGGTTGCCTTCTAGGGCAAAAAACCCTAACATAATCTCTACCATTAGATCTGCGACCTTATAATGAACGGTCTAGATTTACAATGAAATTTCAATATACATTTACAAGGCAATTTTTCCTTCGGGAGCTTTGCCCCTGAACCCCCGCTGGGGGCCCTCTTTCCCACAGACCCCCCGGACCCCACAAAGCAGGTACCCCCCCTCTGCACTCCCCCGCATGGAAAAGTGTACATACTTCATGGGGTATAAACACAGCTGAAAGTAAAAGACCTCTGAATCAGGAAGATAATCAGGCTCCACAACCAATACTTGCACCAAGCTAGGTCTTGGCTGAGAGTTGGTGCTGAAACAATAGTTGGTGCTAAAGAAAATCCTCTTTCATATATATTCATATTACTATGTTCATATCAATTATACAAAATCTTATACAAACATCTGGTGTCTCTGTGTCCATTGTGATTATGATTTGATTGTTATTAATCTATTCAAATATGTTGTAACTGTTAACTTGTGAAAATAAAAAGTTAAAATAGTACACACACTAATTCACCCCCCCCTCTTAGTGTGTGCATTGTGTTCTTCAATTGGTATCAGAGCGAATGTTCCTTCAAACATAGTTTAAACATTGGAAGGTAGATTCTAAATAAATGGGTGGACAAATGGCCCTCTCCTCAGTTGAAGCTCCCTTATTCGATGGAACAGATTATTCCTCATGGAGAGAAAATATGAAAGAGTTTTTGAAGTCAAAAGGATCTGAGGTTTGGAATTCAATAGTAAGCAAGCCCTGGGACTTAACTGCATCAAAGAATCTATCCAAGATTACAGTCCAAAGAAGAGAAAGGAAGAATAATGAAGTGGCATTGAAGACCATTCTCAATGGATTATTAGATACAGTCAAGACAAGAATATGACTATGCACATCTGCCAAGGAATTATGGATAAAGTTATAAAATATGTATCAAATCAAAAATGAAGACAAAGAAGACATTCCTATCAAGGATGAAGATGAAGACTCAGCCATCGATAAAGGTAAGGACTCTCCACAATATTTCTATTGCAATAACAGTGATATTGAATCCTCCTCTGCAAGTAAATAATATGACTCATATACAATAACAAAATGTTCTGTTAGCATTTATCCCATGGAAGAAGAAGAAGAAGAACTATCAAAGGCCAAACAAAAGGTTGATTGGAGTCTCTCTGAATACCTCTATCACCATAATGAATCAGACTATAGCTATCTTCATGACTACACTCAAGAATTTCTTGAAAAGAGTCAAATGCATGTATTGGAAATAAAGGAAATGCTCAAGGATAGTGAAAATATAATATATGAGAAAGACAATCAGTTAGGAGAGAAAGAAGAGGAGATCGAGAAGGTGAAGAAATAAATTAGTCAATTAAAAGAAAAGGAGAAGGAAGATGATGAGCTTGGCAATCAGAAGCATATAATGGAAATAAAAGAAAAGATCAAAGACAATAAAGAATCATATATGAGCAAAAGATTCAATTAGAAAACAAAGAATATGAGATCAAAAGATTGAAAACAAAAGTTGTTGATCTAACAAAAGAAAAAGTAAAGGAAATCAAGAGAGTGAAAAATGAAATCAGTCAAGCAAAAGAAGAAAAGAAGGAAGATGATGTCTCAAGAAAAAACCTTGCAGATCTAAAAGAACTAAGGGAAATCTATGTCAATCTTAAAATCCAACTTGAAGAAGCCAAAAGGAGAGAAGAGGTAGTAAGGAATCAGTTGGACAAAAAGGAAGAATCATGTCATGAGCTGGAAGCATAACTTGTGAATCTTAGAAAGAAGATTGAGAAGTCAGACACCCAAAGCAAGTTCTTGAATATCTCCATGACCCTGGATGAGATCTTGGATAGTCAGATATCACCAAATGAGAAATCTAGCCTTGGATACAATAAGGAAGAGATTAGTACTCCTAAGAAATCTGATGCAGGTCCCTCATTTGTAAAAGGTGAAAACAAGTCTAACACAAGTCCTTCATTTGTAAAGGATGAAAATAGGTCTGACACAATTCCTTCATTTGCAAAAGATGAAGACAGGTCTGACACAGCTCCTTCATTTGCAAAAAGTGAAAGAACACATGACGCAGGTTCTTCACATTCAAGAAATAAAAGCAACACTACAAAATTTAGAAGATCAAATCATGGAAGACATCCAGAAGCTATTCATATACCTCAAAGCAAGTTCAGAAGAGAGACACCTTCATGGATGAATCAAAGAAGGTATGAGAGTATCTTTAACGGTTATTGCTTTTCTTGTAATGAATATGGTCATAAAGCCTTGGATTATAGGCACCATGGAAGAAAACAAGTAGGTAGGTTCAACAACAATATAAGATGTTGGAACTGCAATCATGTTGGACATATTGTTGCACATGGTTACACTATGAGATGTTATAGCTGTGGTGGATATGGCCACAAAGCCTTTAACTATTGGAACTCAAGAAAACAATCAATGAGAAATGTGTCATACAAGACAATAAAAGGATTAAATGAAACATGGAAGAAAAAAGAAACTGAAATAATAAATGATCAGAGAACAAAGATAAAAAAACCAGGACACTCACAGATGTGGATAGCAAAGACTGAACAAGTGAACAGGAGTGAAGTTGATTGTTGCAAAACAAATGTTAGTCATGTGACATGAATAGTATGAAGTTGTCTCAGACAGCTTTAGAGCAATGTACAGTATATATATATATATATAAAAGGAGGGACATCTTGGATAAAAACAGATACATCTGGTTAGAGACCGATGAGAATCAATGGGCAGATCCAAAAGTTGTTTGAATAAAGATGAGATACAATTGCACAGTGTTCTAGTAGAAAAATGGCATCCGCAGAAGCATCATTCTGATGTACAAAATAAGGTACATGACATCCTGCAGAAATAACAAGAGAAGAAACCCTGTCAGAAAAAGATACCCTTTTTAGAAACAAAGGGGGAGAACAATCAGTAAAAACTCAAAGGAAGTTTTGGTTTGTAAATAAGAAAGTGATTAGATTAAGTTTTGAAAAAAATAAATCACTACAAAAATTTGTATCAAGAAGACTACTCATTTGAAACATAAAAAAATCCCAATCAACTGAGATAAGAAGTTAGTAAATTAACAGGGGATGAAACCTTGTCAGGAAGAGCTACCTTTTCAGAAATAAAGGGGGAGAGTAGTCAGAAGCAGAGAGAGAGCATATTAACAGGGGGAGTCATTCAGCTATGACATGTAGAACATGTCTGTAGGAGGAGTTACCAGTGGTCAGAGAAGTACTTATACAGACAAATCATAGGAGAAGAAACCCTTTGCCATTGATGTCAAAGGGGGAGAGAAACTTCATAAAAGGAAAACTTCATAAGTGGAAAGCATCATCACAGGGGGATTTTTGTATATGAAGTTAGTATGTTGCCCTCAATGACAAAGGGGGAGATTGTTGGATATTATGTCATTGATTTCAATAGTTGATATGATGATATGTTGTTAATGATGAATTACCAAAGATGATATTGTCATTGATGTCAACAAGTATATCAGTTAAGCAGAAGATGTCAAACAACATGATCTAAAGTGCAAGCTCATGAGGAGGAGCAAACAGAAGAAGCGAATTGTATGAAGATCAAAGCTCAGAAGGAAGACCGCATTACACATTATATCAGGTAGCAGAAGAAATTTGTGATTATTTTTTATCACCATAGGATCAACAATGTTCCTATGATAAAATCTCGGGAGGGTTAGCAAACATAGAGATCAAAACTCGGAAGGAAAAGCGTAAGCTCAGCAGCCGTCTGATCGGAGTGAGAAGCCTCAGCAGCCATTTGATCAAGAGGTTGACCATGTTGATCATTTAATATAACGCGCATCGGTCATGTGAGTGACCGTGGGCCTGAGGACCATTGGAAGATCGTGACTGTCGTATCTGCAAGCCATCAACGGCAGGAATGAATTGAGGGGAGCGAAAGCAGAATTAAACCACTCGCTAGTTACAAACCTACAATCTGTCTAGATCGTCAAATCACACAAATTCAAATATCTACAACTGTGGTTGATCCAAATAACGACCAGTTTAATTCAGATTAAATCATGACGGTCGGATGCGCAAACACCAAATCTATGACAGGGATAGATTGCAGAGATTGAAAGGAAATCTAAATCACTCTCAAGCTGTAATTCCGCAATCATCATCGACTGTTGATCTGCTGCGATAATATCCACAACCGTTGGATCATATTCATGTGGAAGGATAGGATAAGTGGGGCTAAAAGGTTGATATTTTGATTAGCCAAATACTCATCAGCCGTCGAATTAAAACTAATTCTCATCAGTGGTCAGATCATGTTAAAGTGGAAGGACATGATAAGCTACAAGAGATGCATCACAGACGGATTGAGCCGTCAATCCTAGATTCTGATCGAACGAACATCCTTCACTACAGGTCTAAATATGTGAGGAACTTATGCTCTGTCAATTTGAGATTTGAAATACCCAGAGCCCAGAAATCCTAAGTAAATAAGGATCATTGGATTTGGAGAATGAACGAGGATATTTGGATCAAGATTGTTGGTTAGCAGACCATGTCAGCAAGGATGTGTGGGATATCCACGTCATCAAACCTTGTCAGCAAGGATGCGTGGAAGACCATGTCAGCAAGTACACATGGCGCAATCAGAATATGACAAGTTTCAAGAGGAAATTGGTTCATTCCATGTCAACAAGTGATGTAAGTGAGTTACGCCACTCTGAGAGAATTGCTTTAGGAGTTTAAAATGTCAAAAGTTACAAAGCCCCGAAGGATGAAGATTTGAAGTAGCTCTCAGCCGTCGATATAAGAATACACCGAGAGTTTGGACAACCGTTAGATCCAGGAGAAGAGCATGTGCCACATGATGATCCATGTCAACAAGACTACATCAGCAATGACACATGGCACAATCAGACACTGACAAGTGTCAAGTTGATTAGACATTTTAGGTACATAAAAATCACGAATATGAGTGACACATGGAAGCTACTTGACTCGTGACATGTCATCAAGTGACGTAAGAAGTTATGTCACTCCGAGAGTTTTTGCTTCGAGATTTTTTACCACTACACTCACCCAATGTCCCGAAGTCCCGAATGTCGGAGACCCAAAGTGGACACGAGACATCTGATCTCAAATATCACTTCGGGATCATTCCTGATCATCGATCTACTATAGTGGAAGAATAGTGTAAGTGGATGTGTTAGCCAACAACAAGTGATGTCCACCATTGATGACTTACATAATAGGAGGGTACGTGTCAATGTATCATGGACTCTGGGTGAAATGCTTCGGGAGAAAACGAGAGTTTGAGAATTAAAAGTCTTGAACGTCGAAGTCCCAAAGAGGAAATAAGTTGTCTGATCTGAAATATCGCTTTAGGAGTGTTCTCAATTGTTGATTGAGAAAGGGACATGCGTCAGTGGATTGTTAGCTCCAGAAGATTGACAATTTGAGGAAAGAAGGTGCTACGATCTGAAATCTCTGAAGTCCGGAGACCCAGAGTAAATGGTGGCCATACATCTCATTACTTGATTAATTCCTGGTCATTGGATTAAGTAATGAAGTATGATTGTAAGGATTAATGCTAACCATTGATCTGGTTCTGAGATTTAATGTGAGCCTTTCAATCTATTCGACGATATCATATTCGAGAGATTTGAAATGTTGGAAGTCACGAAGACCTGAAGGGAAAAGTGCTGAAATTCCGTCAGTTGTCTATCTCGCCAGAAGATTGAATCATGACCATTGATTTGATAAAACGCTCAAGCACCCATTTGGCTTAGCATCTGGTTACCACCGACAGTCATATGGTATAAGATTTTTAAAAGGAAACTACTATACATCGCTATAGTTGGTAAAGCCCATGGTTCTGTAACACATGGTCATATGTGATGGTTTGAAGGAAGTGCCTCCAGGGAATCTGGTCTCTGTGAAAATAACAGATCCAGGATCGAATTTAATGGATGAAATTGATCCATAAATGATCAATTTATGAAAATCCATCACAGTGAAAATAATAATAGAGATTATTGTTAAGTTAATTAAAGAGGTGCATTGGTCCAAACGAAGGGACACAGTGTTTCACACTCACACTGTTTTTGAAGAATATATAAACATGAAAGAGTGGGACAAGAAAGTGTCTATGCACTTTAGAATAGAAGATCAAAATCTGAAGTAGAGTCCAAGAATATATCAGAGGAAAGAAAATGTGAATTACAGAGATAAGATGAAATGCAGTGATGAGTGTTTTATGGTATACCTATGATCATAAGATAGATTTGATTCTATATGGATCACTACTACTGGAGGTGAATAAACTCTAGTTGGATAGACTGGGTTCTATCAGCAAACTGGGTCTTGCAACAAGATGGGTCTTGCACCAAGCTGGGTCTTGCGCCACGCTGGGTCTTGGCTGAGAGTTGATGCTCTCTGAGGGGTTGGTGCTCCTTACTTCATTTGGTGATGAAACAATAGTTGGTGCTAAAGAAAATCCTCTTTCACATATATTCATATTACTATGTTCATATCAATTATACAAAAGATTATACAAACATATGGTGTCTCTGTGTCCATTGTGATTATGATTTGATTGTTATTAATCTGTTCAAATATGTTTTAACTGTTAACTTGTGAAAAGAAAAATTTTAAATAGTCCACACACTAATTCACCCCCCCTCTTAGTGTGAGCGGTGTGTTCTTCAGGCATTTCAACATTATGAAATGTTTCTTTTATATCATATTTTCCAATATCCTTTGATATCCATAGATTTTCTCAATTTAAATACCTCCCTTCACTTCATTAAGTTATTCACTGTGAATTATTTCTTGGCCACTCAAAACCACTCTGCTCCAAATGGAATGCTACATTCCTCCATTTGCTCTTGTACCCTTCTTCCACTGTGCACTCTAATAATAGAGGAATATTTCTTGCTCTAATACTTTTAGACACAAGTAGCTAAGTCATATTTTAACAATTCCTTTTTCTTTCATTCCTAGAGATGACTCATCCACTCCATGAGTCACACCTTATCTCATGATATCGTTTTTCCTTCTCTTGCAGCAAGCTTTGTAGCCTTAACCACATTTCTACCTTCTAGGTTGTGGAGTCTCCCTTAACTCCATGTGCATGCAAATGGCATTCCTCACCTATTGGATTCATGCTTTATGTCAGAACCCATGTTGAATTTCCTTTGAAATCCATTCAAACTCTGTATCATTTGAATACTAATATTTATTTTATCTTCCTTAGTCCTTTGTCACCCTTTCATCACCTCCACTACAACCCTATACTTTCCTATGAAACTCTTTGATGCTTCAGGAAACTATAAAATATTTGACCTGCTTCCCTGTCTAATGGACCCTAGGATTAATCTAGAACATACCCACATAATCTTTGTTTGTTTAATATTATGCTCTTTCTAGCAATCCCTTCACACACACTCTCGTATTGAGTGTTCTTTTTCTTATTAACAATGCCCTATTATAAACTCATCTCGTTTTCCCCATTACTAGGATGTTGCACTTCAAATGTGCCTATATTCTTATGCATAGGCACTCTCATGAGTTTCAATACTCTTCCTTACCCAACAATCACCTTTGGCACTTACCTCTATCATTTGGGAAAGTTTCTCCAAATTTTGAAATTATTTAGAAAACTCTTCACATAGAGAAGTTACATGGTTCATGGAATCCAATTCCACTTTTTATTGAAACTTCATGGAGAAACCCGATGCTCCCCGAGAGAAATATTGATGTTTATATTGGTTAAGATACAAGCAGAAACCTCACAAGGATAAAATATCCCCTTGCATTTTTATAGAAGTGGTACTCCTCTGTATTGTCTTAAAGATAATCTTGATATCCTCATAATTAAATATTAAAATGGGGAAGTACTAAATAGAAAACCACAATCTTTATCACTCAATAAAAATGTAAAATATCGTTTATTGGAAAGTAATATATTCACAAATAAAGTTCATGAGAAGAGGACCAGGAATATTTCAAATACAAAAATTCAATATACAGAGAAAAAGTAATCATAAGATGAAAATAAAACATTCCTCACATCCACCACAATATCATAAATTTTGATCACATTCATAAGACAGAAAGATAGAAGTCAACATTTGACAAAACTTTAAAAGATTGTTTTATTCAAAATAATAGAGAATGTGATAGGTGAACTTCAAACATCTCATGCTGAATAAACTTAGAGTTCAAGAAATCATTAAAGTTCCACCCTGAAATAGTTCTCTGGAAATTTCAAAAATAATAATAGTCTATTTACAAATAAAATTGAAGTACGGGTTTGTCCAAATGGACTAGGATGGGGCTCTTGTGGACCATAAAAGAGAATGGAACATGGCAGGACCTGAAAGAAGAAAAAGAGGAAAATTGAAAATTGGTTATGTGTTTCAAGAATGAAAGTACATAACTAGATGATTTTTGAAAGAGAAGTATAAATAATAGAAGATTATGAAAAGCGATCAATTTACGCATTGTGATGAATTTCTCTCCCTCTCTATCTGCTTACCGAGGTGCCTTTTGTATTCTCCTTTGTTGATATTCCTTGACTGGTTTTAACTACCACTTCTTGATCTAATTCAATTATTTTGATTAAGGAATTATTTAACCAACTTTAAGTATAATCTCTGATAGGAGAAACAATTATCTCATGCCTTACTTTTATATCGAATAATGAATTTCATAGATCTCAAAAATCAATTGAAAGTTGATGTAAAATTCCTTCAACATATTCATTCTTCCTCACATAGATAACTGACCAACTTTCAATCTCTAACTCTGAATATTCGGTCAAACTATTAAACTTCTCAGCTGATGCAGCTTTCAATAATTCCATTTTTTTCTTCAAATTATTCCTTCGTCATAAATGTAGAATTTAAAATTAACTTTGGGTCATCGACTTCTCTAGTTGTTCCACTATATCCAACTCAATTAACTTTATATATGATTCTCCCTTTTTGACACTTATAGTGTCACAATCAACCAATATTTCTTTTAAATATTTGATTCTTTTGATCCAGCATGTTTGGAGTTGTTTAATGTGAACTCAGAAAGAAAAGTCTCTTCTTTCTTTTCAAATCACTCATATTTGAAACTTTCATAACAAAGTGGTCAAAACTCCTTTATAAAATTCCTCATCATTTTCGAGGTCAATCTATAGATATTGTCTCAAATTGGTGATTCTAGATCCCAAGGAAATAAAATTGTTTTCCAGTTGGCATGTCTCAAGAATGAGATAGATTCTCTTCTTAATATCATCTCCAACATATATTCTTACAGCAAGAATTAATGTTGATGTTCCTCTGAAGGTTTAATTGGATTATGGTGTTCCATAAGAGATTTTCCAGAGCTGCATGATAGCAATTGGGTTGGAAAATATGGGAGGTGGAATTATAGAATTCTCCAATTCTCTAACTCTCTTTTAAAATTGTTTTTTCATTCTTCATTTCATCAACTGACATTTTAAGGGTTTCACTCGTGAATTCATGAATTCGTACAATTCTCGACAGTGGAATTCCATTTAGGTAAAGTTCTAAGCTTGAATTTCCTTGAACATTTGTATTCTTTGAATGAATTTTTTCAAAGACTAATTTATTTGAACCTTTATCAAACATAGAATTATGCAAGGTTATGGATTCTTTTCAAAAAGAATTTCCTCATGTGTGGAAAGTTCCATCGCAATTTCTCTTCATTTCTGAACTCTTTGTTCTTCATCACAGAATTCTTTGTGCTTAATGTTTACATCCAAATCCATGTCTTCAAGATAAACTTCATATTCAGGTATGACCTCATTCACCCCTTGCTGATTTGTTTGCCTTTTTCTCTTACTGGTCATTGGAAGTTTATGAGGTCTCTCCATACTTCCCTTAAGATATTTATGATCACCTCCATCATCAAAATTTCCAGTTGAATATTTATTTTTCTCTTAAGATGAATGTTGAGGGATTTTTTTTGGTAGGGTGATTCTTTATAAAATTTTTGAAGATCGAGTACTCATTTCATTTACAACTCTTCCATTTGTCGATGTTGATTAGTAGTGCTAAAATAGTTTCAATGTCCTCCATAAGAATTACCTGAAGGTTTTGGTTGTCGTCTTCCTTCTCTCCAAATAGAAAAGTATTTGCATATGAGACATTGTAACACTAGAATGGTTCATGAATTATTGGTTAGGGTCAAACCCTTTAATTTCATCTACCACCTTTAAATTATACTGATCAAATTGAACTGCATATTCATCAATGTTTGCAACATTCTTTAATGTTATTTCACCAATTCTCCATGTCAAGGGGATAAATTGATTTTTCCTCCTTTCATGGAAGAAATGAGCCCATAATCCATACTATTTACACACTTTAACTATGAATATCTTGTTTCGTACATAATACGAGAGGCAAAATGGCCTTTCTCAAGAACAATAAATCCTGATAACATTGTAATGTTTCATCGCTTCAAAACTTCCTCTTTTATCCAGAAATGTTTATTCCTCTAAAGAAAGTCTTGATGTTTTGGGTCCAAATATGATTTTCTTAAAAGAAGAAACAAATGAATAGTGCACTTGATAGAAATGATACATGGACTTTTGATTCCACAAGGCAAGGTACCATATATGAACTGGGTCAATTTTTAAATTGACTTGTTTGGCTAGATGCAATCCATTGAAAATATGATAGTATGTGATAGCAAAGATTAAGTATGAGGACATATATAATTTCTTTCTCTTTCTGAAATTTGACAATTGAAAAGAAAGTTCACCAGAAATAATCTTTGCCCAATTGAAAACTGATTTTTCATGAATGGAGAAATATAGAATATATAGTGCCAAATGAGGAACAATAGTCGTCGATTCTTTCCCAACTACTCTAGAAAAGATCCATGCCATTTATCAGTAGGGGGTTTTCAACAGATTGACCTGGATGGCTGATAAATATTCTGGCATCAATGTTGGGTCTTCAAGATATTCCTACAAAATATCGAGTCAACCATTTCTTTCCTTTAAAAATTATTTGGCTTCATCCCATTTGAAATTCATGATTGGTTCCAAAAGTTTAAAAAATATTTTGAAGACAGAAGGACTAAAAGAAATTGGGGATTCTCCTTGAAGTTCAATATTCCTTTAGTTATTATCAAACTTATCTATGTACAATGAAATCAATTCTTTGCAGTCGAAAACCTCTAGATCACAACCTACTAAAGCAATCATGAACGTCCAAATATGATTAGAATATCTTTCTAAACGCTGCAATGATTAGCAATACTTTTATTCTCTTGATCACTAGAGATTTTGATCTTCTCATCCAAATATATTGAGTGTATATTTGCAGAAGCTCTCATTTCTTCTAGTTATCATGCTTAATGAAGTGGGTGGATTGATGTATAGTCATTTTATAATGTTAATTTCAAAGTAATCCCTGTTACCATAATATACCTTGAAGCTATTTTTTGAAAGAATGATTAATATAAATTGAGTTTGAATTGATAGAGAATTGTCTCAAGAAATTCGTCATTAATAAAAACCTTTTAATATTTTAACCACTTGTTATTTTTCATAATATTTGCATTTAATATTCCATGGGGAAAGTGAAAATATGAGATGAGGATTTACCATGAGGCGATGGAGGATTGAATGTATGTGAAGATATGGTGGAGTGAGCTTAGACCCATGGACCCACGATGAAATCTCAAGAAATTACTAATTATGAGACATGGATCGGTTGTATGGAGGGGGGAGTTTTGAAGAATTATAATATGATCCTCGAACTCGCAGTGAAGTGTTGAAAAATCTGAAGTATTGAAATATAAAAAGAGAAATGAAGTATGAGAAAATGAATAAGTATCATGAATCAGACGAATGTAATATTTGTGGTGATAATCAAGTGAATTGGGCAAGTGACCTGAACCTGTGGTGAAAAATTGAAAAAGTACTAAGTATGGTGCGAAATGATGACGATGGAACATGGAAGTGCATTTTGGTAACAACGAAACTTTGGACTTGAATGAGAATATGTGATGAACCTTCAAAAGACTCAAAATAATATAAGTATGGTGTGAAATGTAAAAGGAATACAACAGTGCATTTGGGAGGAGGCATATCTTTGTACAAGGATGAAATTGACGCATGAACCTATGACAAAACAAAAATAATTCTGTGGGAAATATACAAGGGAAGATTTATGAAAGACTTAACAAACTTTTGGATCAATGAGAACTTGGACATTCTTTCATGTTTTCCTATGGATTACCTTTCCAATTACCATACTCATGATTTAATCTGATTTATCAGCCAAAAGTTATGGCTTCCTAAAATTCTCATTCTACTCAATGGTGTCCTTCAAGTCCACTAGTCACCTTCCTACTGATTCCTTGAGGATCCTTTGGATCAAAACTAAATAATGAGTGGATATGTGGATTCTATGATCCAATATATTTCCAATGACTAATTTCTTTCTCAATTTTGATCAATAAGCATAAATTTATAAGAAGTCAAATATTTCCAATTTACCCCTTTGTGAACATTTCACCCTTAGAGTGAAGATAATCTCAAACAACCAATGTTGCCACTTACAAAGGAAAATATGTTGGTAACCAAGGAATTTTTTCTAAGAGACATAGATAATAATGTTAACATTGTATTCACAACAACTCTCATACTATCAAATTTATGCTCCAGTCAAAATCTGTAGCAATCTAGAAATGATAATTGACATTATTTCTATATATCTTCTATTTAAATAGGAACACTTGTACATTTTAACTTATCAACCAGGGTTTCTAATGACGTGTGAGATTTCGTGCACTGTATGTGTGGGATACAAATTCTTAACTTGCATTAATGTTTCTAGCATGCTTCTACATAGAAAGGAAATTGCATCACTACACTACAAAAATCCAAAGTTAGCTCAATCACTCTTGGCAGTGATCATGTACTTGAACATCGATCATGATAACCCTGTTGGCACTAGAAATCACCAGAAACGAGAAACATGTTGTCACCAAGGAGACACCAAGCATGATTTGGGAACTTCCTATTTCCATAAACCATATCTCTCATTGTTGGCCAACTTTGATAAGAAATAAAACTAATCTAGGAATTGAAATGCTATTGCATAAAGGAGACACACAAAACTCTTCAGGAAAACAAATCACACTTGAAAAATGAAAATTACTTAAATTGAAATTATTAAAAAAGAGAGAATTAAATTACCCAACACCTTGTTCTCATGGAGTGAGATCTGCCTCCAAGAATAGAGCAACAAACTTAAACTACAACAGCATAAAATAGTTAAACACTAACATAAAGATGAGCAAACTATAATCTAGTTTGAAATTTGGATCTGAAGAACTGGTAATTTATTCCATCACAAATTTGGAAATTGTTCTAAGATTCCTCTTTCTTGGAATGGAGATGGCACTCTATTTTATACATAATATTTCTTGAAAATAAAAATCCACTTGAAGATAAGATATTCCTAAGTGATTACAACAATTTTCTAAATTTAAAACTCATAACTGGATTGTTCCAAGATTCTAGCTAGCCCCATCGAATTTCGAATACCATGGGATGTCAAATTCATGATTAGTTGTGTGGGTTACAAAAAATTTCTGAAAATACATCCAATATCCATGAAGATGATGGAATTCATTTTCCTCTTGAACTGTAGCTATCAAAATGGATTTGGATCCCACAAATATAGGGAAAAACGTGTTTGTAGACATGGGTATCTAGAAATATTCTATCCAGTGTTTAAAACAATATATCTCATCTTATATGAATGTCCCCAAATGGATATAACACCAAATTTGTGGCTCCTCCATTAATTCTTTGACTGTAATCTTGGATACCTTCTAATTGTTGTTGAATTGATTATTGGGTGCTCAAACTTGTGGCATTTTATTAATAAATTCCAAAGTAGAATTATCTCCCACCAATTCCTCCAATATTCTGGTGTTGGTTCCATGAAAGCAATGTGTGGTCTCATAATATAATCCTCTTATATAGCTTTGAACCATCGTCCTACATCTATATGTCATTTATGCCAAATATTCATAAAATGCACGTACTGGAGCCAAGCAATTTGTCTTCTTGAACCTAAAAGGGGACTTTGAGCAATATCAACTTGTAAACCTACAACAACTTGTCGACACATCAGCCATGACTTCAAAAGTAAATACAAAATATGGTATTTCTCCCTATTTTTAATAAAAACTTAATGAAATACTAAGAAATGGGATGGAAAACACTTCGAGCCTATATCTTGAACATGAGCATTAAAATAGGCTAATACATGGTTATGGATGAACATAAAAGGATTAAAAATGAGGAAAATATGATATTAAAAGATGGTAATTTTGTGACTCATCAACAACTTTTCCCCTTTGCACTTTCTCCTAGCTTAGCAATTTTAACCATGTTCATACATCCCTACACCAAATCCTTTGGGATTTTGAAAGAAGCTCAATTGGGTATGATCAATACTACCTTTTGAACAATATGTCAAAATCTCACCTTCATTCAAACTTCAGGCTAATAGTTATGGCTCGTAAAAAAAATTAATGTTTACCCATTTTTATCCCCGTATGCTACATGTGTATTCCTTCTCTTCCTGTACATTTTTATGTACCCAGATTCTAAATCTAGTTCCATGGATGACTTCTATGGTCTATAATATTTCCATAGACGGCTCTTGGGCCCAAAATTGACTTTAGATCAAGAAGTTATGCCCTCTGGAAGTAAATTGGTACTGAAAATATACCTTGTATTGTTTTCACTGTAACTTTCTCATACAAGCTCTGTATTGCACCTAGAATAGATCGCTAGAAATTTCTCTCTGAGATTTTTTATTTAATCTTTAGAGACATGGAGTACCATGGGTACACCCTATTCTTGT
>JZKD02S1904025.1:0-11221 GCA_000966675.3 Picea glauca
GCTCTCATAGACTTGTCAAGTTACACTCAAGAAAAGCAATTTGAAAGTCTCAAATTCTAAGAGATCAAGTTCAATTTAGAATTTGAATGTAAGATTAAGAAAAAATTCAGATGAATGCTATCTACATTCAATCAACCCTAGAGAAAATATAAATGCCTTTGAACAATAATATATAAAGGCCCTTTCATCCTCAAAATCCATACCAAGATAATGAAAGAAAAAACTCAACAAAATCAAGAAAAAAGGTGTGGTCCCCAATTTTCAACTTGGGGCTAGTTGAGGCCCCAATAAATTCCTAGGCTAATTGTCAATGTTATTTTTTTTTCCAAGGTATATTTTCAAGGGGAAACCCTTCAGGCACTTCCTCATGTTTTGTGAATGGTACACGGGGAAAATTCCATTGGCAAATACCATCTTTTCCTAACACTAAGGGACATGGGTAGATTCGAATGGACATTGGGAAGTCTAAGTGTTGGAGAATTCATCTTAAGAACCACATAGCCAAGATAAGAGTGTGGAGAGTGAAGAGTAAAGGGAATGAAGCGGTGCCTGCACTTTCAACCTAAGGAACACAAATTGTTTGGGATTTACAATAGCAAAAGAGGTCAACTTCATCCATGAAGTGGACATCAGGTTGACGCCGACAATAAGGGCAACCCCAATCCAATTTTTTGCTTCAATATCACAACGAAAGTTTCCATTATTGGAATTGTTCCAAATATTGATGCATGGTGGACAATGACATTGGGGGTTCCTTGAAACTCCATGACAACCAAAAAATCAAACAATTGTTCTACATGCTTAATTCCTTCAATGAAATTGTTGAATGTATTCATGTGAGCTATGTGGAGCATTAGCTACAACCCAAATTGGTATCATAAGTTATTTTTTTTGAATGCTGGATAATTCATGGAATATGTAATTTCAAAATCGTTTGTCTATGAACAATGCTATGAATGATTAGTTTTACATTATTGGATTATATAAATATGCACTTCATTTTATCTAGAACACCGTGTAGTGGTTCCCCTTTATTTAGTTACACGGTGTACATTTTTTATTGGGTAAACCATTTCCTAGAGTAGTTTCTCCAACCTATCCATTGGTTATTACTTGTACTATCCAAATATTGATGCATTCCCATTGTCCTAAAGACTATAGGCATTGGTGTCACCTACAAACATCCATTTGTATGATTCATCAACTATTATGGGTAGAATAAGGTGTTGCGATTGTACATAAAGGATGTCATTCAATTGACATTATTGTAGAGACAAAGTCTTGTGTAAGCACATGAAAATTGTAGAGTTGTTTCCATGTTGGAAAGCAATTGATCTCAATAGAAGAAGAAAATCCACACTTCCCTTTGTTGACTTGTCATGTGATGAATTATTGATTGTTGGGTTCTCACTATTGAGTGAGTGTTGAACAGAGTTCAACTTGGCTTCCATTGGCTACCAAGACAAATCATAACCAAGTTTTTTGAATGAAAGAGACTTGCACATCAAATATGGGAATGCATTATAATTAAAGAGTTCCAAATCTAAAGAGTGTAGAATGAAATGCACAATAAAGAACCAATGAGTAGACTTCTACACTAATGGAACAAGTGAGGTCAGAAGCCAGAGATGAAGCCATATCCATAAATAGAGCTAGAAGCTAGAGTTGAGAGCTAGAGCTAGAGTTAGAGCTCGATCTAAAGTTTGATCTACATCCAAGAACCAAAGTTGAGGGCCATGTTCCAGAGAAGCATATAGGAGGCACACTGATAAAGAGTTTGGTTTCCTTAGTAGATTTTGGAAACCAAAATCCTCTCAATGGGGAGGTGTGATTTGAAATGAATCCAAAAGTAAAACAACAAATAGGATAAGACTCAATATGCACAAGCAATTGACAAAAATTGAAGGTCGAAAAAAATAGACAAAGAAAGCATTAAAAAATTAAATGAAACAAAAGGAAAAAAATGAATGAGCAAAAGGATGAAACATGAGAGAAGAAAGTTTGGGAATGGGAGATGAATGGATAAGGATGCTTGGCATTCAAACTACCCCAAAACTACATATGTCCTCTTGCATATCAACTCAAAAAGGGCCTTTTTCAAGAGTGGAAGAGAATGAAAGGAAAATCATGACTACGTAAATTGTTAAATGGACTAGAGAGCCATGAGATTGCATTGTAACCCTAAAATTGTTGAGAATTGATGCAAGAGAATCGTCAACAAGCCTACATGGAGAGACAACTCAACGCCTTAGCGCACCGTTGAATCATTATAGAATATCAACCGCTGGCGTTTCCTAAAAATTCTTTTTGTGAAATGATTGGAAACTGAAGAAGATCAAGCGCTTAGGAGCCGAACGATCATGAATGATCTGGGAGTTTCACTCCTAGTCTTGGATGTAACGAAAATTAAGTAGCAGTTAGTTTTTCTAGAGTAGATGAGTAGTTGGGGGAAACCCTAAGAGCCCTCTGAGATAAATGAAGGTTTTGTATGCCCGAATGAGGCTGCTGCAAGTTAGTAGGAGTTTGTTGTGATTTAGTTGTTGCTAAGTTTTGTTGTTGTTTTATCATAGCTGTAGCCATTTACTTTTGAATGAATATAACAGAGGAAAATTGATCCAATGCATGGTGTTACTACTATTTGCAATTCCCCGTTACTTTGTTTTCATAAATGAATGAGTTGTGTTGTTGAGTATATGGAACTGTGAATTTTTTAGATAAGTTTCACTTGTTCTCTTCATTGAGTTCATGCAAGGTGTGCGTTGATAGAGTCTATTTCGACTCCGAAGCTTAAAAGAGATAAACACAAAACTTCCCTTTGCAAGGAGTGCAAAGAGACTGCTACAAGGTGTGCACAATCATTGCAAGAACTTAAGTCTTGCGTGAGAACCTGTTGCAAGGAGTGCACATATTAAAAAATCGACTAAGTGTTAAGAACCGAACTGCGAAGCGCAACTAGTGCGTAAAGAGATTTCTTTTGAAGAAATATCTAAGTCTGGATTTCGTAAGAGATTCCGAGTTCGCAAGGAGTGTGTCAGAATCAAGCCCAGGGGAGACAACGACCGAGAATCAACAGAGAGGATGAAGTCTGTTGAAATTTGCGAAGTGACGACTGAGATCCGTTCAGAGGAAGTGAGATTGTCCCAGGCCGTCAGATCTGGGAAATGTTACGCGGTTGTTAATCGCGGGTTCTCGGGACTTCATGGATCAGAGGATTCAAAGTATCGAGGAAACAAAAATCCCGAAACCTGAAACTGGAAGTGAATATGGACCGTCAGATCTAGAGGGACGTGTGGCGACGGATCACGAACTTCAGATAGAAGCACTTGGGTTTCATTTGAGAAATGAAACTCCTGAAACCCGATGTCTGAAGTGAATCTGGACCGTCAGATCCATAGGGACGCGTGGCAGAAGTCCGTGCACTTCGAGAGAAAGTGAAAGTTTAGAGTTGAGATTTTCGAAGTCTGAAGACCTAAAAGAATCACAACTGTCGATCTGTGGGAGACACGTGTTAGTGGATCGCGAGCTTCGGATAAAAGCAATTGGGGAAAGGTGAAGTTTGAGATTTCTGAAGTTCGAAATCCTGGAACGGTTAGAGTCATCGATTTGAGGAGGACACATGTCATGAGATTTGTCATTGCCGAGAAAACGAGGTTTGAGAGTTGGAAACTCCGAAACCCGAATCGCGAAGTAAATCATGAGCATTGATTTAAAATGAGTATATCTGAACCGTCGATCGGGAGGTCCCACCTGAGATCGCAAGATCAATGGTCACGTAGGATTGCAGGGACAGAAAGTGCACGGACTTAAAAAATTTGAGAGTAGGCCGCAATTGAAACCACGATATTGCAAAAGGGACGTGTGGCAATTGATAGTGAATTGCGGGGAGAAAAGTGGGTTGATCCCAAACCACTCTCGACCGCACCTACAATGGTGTGTTTACGCGAAGACATAGTTCGAGGTCACATACGGGAGAGGGCTAAGGAGAGAGGAGCTTGCGCCTGAAACTTGAGAGTTCAACAACGCGAAGGAAGAGGTCGCGGGTGCCATAGAACCTGCACCAGAGGACTGAAAGGGCTTGTGTTAAATCGTAAAGTGAGACCAGTAAGGTTTGAGGGAGCCAATTTAGCTTGGAATTGAAGATCCTTGACCGGGAGGTCGCGCAGCCCCTTAGGAGAGAAAGGGGGTCTGCATCAAGGATAAAGATTGAGCATCACCAATCAAAGCCATATTTCCCATTTGGGTTTCCAGGGTAAAATCTTTATTGTCCATCATGGTTAAATAATGTGTCTATTTTGTAGACTGTGGATTATTGCTTATGCATTTGACAATTCCTTGTGACTTAATCAATTCAATATTATACTATAGTAGACATTTTATTTATTAGTTTGTGAAACTCAATGTTGTTAAAAACTATTAGCAATTAAGTGTTCTCGTGAAGGTTAATTCAATGAATGGTAAATTCCAACAATCACCATAATCACCATGATCCTGATCCTAATCCTATTGATCAATTTATCCCTTACCCACTTAAGTAATGACTCTATAGTTTCCAACAATCACCATAATCACCATGATCTTGATCCTAATCCTATTGACCAATTTATCCCTTACCCACTTAAGTAATGACTCTATATAGTCTGAACCATTTCATAAATTCCCCATAACCCTTAATATACTTATACCATTCATCTAATTTCATAAATTCCTCATAACCCTTAATATACTTATACCACTCATCTAATTGGTTAAATGAAATTGAGGGTAAAAGAGTTGTCACTATTGCCTTTTCTCAATTAGATTGCTAATTTTATGTCCTTATATTTAGCACTTAATTATCTCACTAGATCATTAAGTGTTAACATGATCAATATACAGACTAATCATATAGTTGAAGTCATCTTCTTGCTTCCTCATACCACTCTAATGCATTCAATACATGAGTCGACATCTCAACACTTAACTTGCTTTGGTGTCTCTAAAATCGATTTGGGGAATAGATAACAACTTGGGCGTTACTGAAGTTTCATTAAAGTATTTTGAAATGGCACGTTGTTGGGTTGACGTTGATTGGCAATAAGGCATTGAAATGTTCTTCAATTCGTATAGCTGAAGCTTGAAAAGTAATAAACCATTTAAATTGTTGGTTTATATTTTGAATGTATATGTATCACTTGATGACAGTTATTACAATGCTTTAATTGGTATATGCTTTCACATTATCTAAGCAGGTTTGCCCTATATATATCTATACTTTTGAATTACAACCAATTTTTTAACCAATTAGAACTATCACCTAGATCAACTATATATTTCAGGTTTGTAATTACTTGAATGTGTCTTCTTTTCAAAATAGAATTAAGAATGATGTGTCAATTTACTAGTGTTTTTTCTTGCTAGGAAATAGCATGTTATAGCCCTATATGATGACAAATCAACATACTAATATTATTGTGGTCTCTTAATGGAGAATCTTGGGCAAATAGAAAACCATATTGAATCATTATTTTTTCCAATTGAATGAATATCAAAAGAGGAGGTGTAATGTTGAGTGATTGTTGTGTATATGTAGTTAGATTACATCATTATCACTCTCATAAAGTATTATGATATTTTTGGTCTTCCATACAATTTAAGTATTGAAAATCAAAGTTGACAACAAAGTTTTCTCCCTATTCTCTTTTAGGGAGAAGAGCACAAAACAAAAATCTTGTAATTAATTTTGAGAAGAAATTGAAGAGAACAAATTCAATTCTGTAGATGATTCATGTTGGTGATGTTGGTGAAGTGTGAGGGTTATAAGTCTTGCATTTATGAATCAACTTGTATCAAATTCATTCATAGTTTTGTTTTTTCTACAAATTTAAATAATGCAAATCAAATCAATATCTTTTGGAAACAAATATGAGAACACAATTTTATCTAATATGACTTTTACATATTCAAGTTTTACTTCTAAAATTATTGATTTTATGAGATTTGAATATTATATTTTTCCTTGAAAAAATTATTTTCATTACACTTCATTATTTCAAAGACAAGGAATTGATAATAAAAAAACAATTAATTTTTTTAGTGTTTTCAAGACCAAATTTAGAGAATATGCTTGTTGGTGTTCAAGTCACAAATTTATAAATGTGTATCTTATATCAACAATGACAAGTTGATTAAGGTGTGTTTTTGTTAATTTGTTCATTATTATACAATTTTTATTGTATAAATTTTACTAAGGAGATTATCACAAATTTATGAAATTTATGTATTATTTTCATATATTTAATAAAAAAATGAAGTTTATTATTATTGATTTAAAGAAGAAAAGTGTAAATTTTGAGTATTTTATTGTAAATAAGAAAATTGTATTGAAATTTGAAGTGTTACTTTCCTATGAATTCAAGCTAAACTATGTTGGGTATGTGTTATATTCTTTGTACAATTGTGGGTCCTCTCTATTAGGGGTTTCAGGGGCGGAGCATCTGAATTTTTTTTTGGGGGTTATTCGCCAAATTATTGCGGTCTTTCGCCTTTGGCAAGGGCATTTTAGTAACACATGGTATTTCAACTCATCGTTTTCTAAGTTCGATTAAGGAATTAAGGTTGTAATCTAATCCGAGCCAATGGATTAGGGGTTTTTAGATACCGCAAGATCCTATATATTGTATTGTAAAGAATAAAGATGAATGATGAATATAATTAAATGTGTGGCTTTAAAATTTATTGTTGGTTTTCCCGTTAAGTTTCCAAAATAAATCTCTATATACATGTGTGATTGCAATTGTTTTCTTTTCTTTGTTAAAAATCTATATATACATTTCATTATTGTAAAATATTTAAACTTACAAAATCCTTAAATAATATAAGGAATTTTAACTGACCTACATCAGTATTAAAGTGAGAAGAAATTAAATCAATAATATAAACTTACGTTTTGATAGTTATCAAACACTCTTGAGTTTTTTTTGTTTCAAATGTATTTCAAAGTAATAACATGACACAATAAAGTGTTTAAGATATTTATTTATGACACTTATGGAGATTTTTTTAGTTACTTTATAAATATAAAGTATCACTATAATTAAACTTATTATTAGTCAAATGATAAAACAAAATACAAATATTTAAAAATAATAATAAAAAAGTAACTTAAAGTGTTTAAAATATTTATTTATGACACTTATGTGAAAGATTTAGTGTACGGGTTTGTTGTGAAAGTGGTGTGATGAGTGATAATGGATCAATGTTGAAATTTAATGTTTACCTCAATTTATTAAATACAAGATTCAAGATATTTTAATATTTTTAATGTGTTTTAAGTTACCATTTGTTTAAATTAATAATTTATTAGGTAAAAACCATAGATTATGAATTTTTTAAAATATGTTAATAATTTTTAAAAAGTCTATTTTTATTCAGTTTTTTCTTAAATTAGGATTGGTTTACTTTCACATATCATCCATAACTATTAATTTTTTTTATGTTTCTTAATTAATGATACAAACTAAAAATAACATATTTTGGTTTAGTCATATTCTTCTCAAAAGATTAAATTCACTTTACATTATTTAAACTTTAAAAAGTGGTAAGTTATTCATAGAAAATTACTTCGAAATTGTTTTTCTTTTGTTTGAAAACAATATAATACACCCTTGAAATTTGAACAATCTCTTTTGTACATAGTAGCTATGCATCTGGATCTATAATATTTGAATTTTTGACTTCTCCTTCTTTCAACCCATGAACTAAATGTGAGATCTTTCCCTTGAAGTAGGGGAGATCATAGGTTTGACTTTCTTGATTCCCCGTGGATTAGACTGCAAGTGCATAATTTACCTTCTTTACCATCCTCAAAGAGTTTTATAAGTTGACAATTTTACTTCATGTTCAAACTAAACCAAAACTTTAAGATCCAAGATAAAAGTTCAAAAAAACTATTCTTATAAATAGTGAAGTGATATATATATATATATATATATATATATATAAGGAGGAGAAAGATTTTAAGAGAGGGACCATTCATCATCACGACAAAGAATAATAGTATCTACTAAACATCTAAATATAAATATTATAATATAAAATTAGAAGAGATTTAATTTAAATTTAAAATTTAATGAAAATATATAATAAGTTTTAAGAGAATGAGAAAGAATAAGTGCTTGGAAAGGAAATCACAGACATAAGAAAATGAGAAAATCATAAAATTGAAATAAAAATGAGAAGAGAGAGTACAAATTAGTAATTATTAAGACAAATGAAAAGGTTTAAAAGAGCAAATCATTGAAAAAGTCATTTTGAATAGAGAAAAAATGAATCAAACATAATGACAATATCAAAATGAGAAAAAATAAGTTGAATATAATGACAAAATAAAAATGAGAAAGTTTATAAAAGCGACAAAGAAAAATCATAAATGGCGAGGAAATATAAATAACACATATAATAAGTTTTGTTAAAATTATAGGAAAGGGAGATACTAGTAATACTATCTGGCAGGGATGGAGCATTGTTTTGGAGGGTTAGGGTTTGTTTTTCTTCTGTTAGGGTTGCGGGATTATCGATCCATGACAAGGGTCTAGCGAATAGGCCCCGAGGTCCGTAGCCAGGACAGCTTCCGGCCATGGCGTCATCTTCGGAGGGGGCGGCCCCAAAAACCCTAGAGGTGCGGGGCACACAAAATCTTGCTTGGCGGCCGCGAGAGGATGCAAATTTTTGGAAGCTTGGACGACGACAGGTGGGGCACGGGGCCTAACTGGGAATGGGGTACCAGGGATGAAGGTCGGAGAGCCGGGGATACCCTTGAGTGCGACAGATGTGGGCTTGGGGGAAACACTGACAGAGGTGACAGGTTTGGTTTTCTCCATGACGGGTGAGATGTCTTTCTTTGGAGGCCCGGGTTACTCTGAGGGTTGGGGAGAGGGTTACACATGTTTCCCCGTGTCGGTAGGGGGCTTTGATGGGGGATTGGGATTTGTTGCGGGGGAGATATCCACTGGACTTAGCGTCCCACTCTCGAATTTTTTGGAGGTAGCAACACTAGATGGACCAGTCTCTCTCTCGGACGATTTCAATTCTTCTTCGACATTTTCGCCGCCAGACTTCCTGGTGGACGTAGATCTGGGTGGGGGTAAGGGGCCTCGGGTCTCCTCTAGCGGGGGTGCTTCTGCAATTACAGTTGGTACTTTTCCAAAAAAGAGGGGGGCATTGCCTTCCAGAGACTCACAAAGGGTGGAGCGGCCGACAAAGGGCCTGAAAAGCACAGAATGACGTCACAACTCTTCATCAAAATCTGTTAGGTGTGCTTGCGATAGGGCCTGCACCAAGCACCTAGTCTTTAGAGAGGACGTCAACATGGACAAAGTATTGGACTTCTCAGAAAGGGTCGTGGTTGGACGGTTTAGGGGCAAGAAGCTGGGCATGGCATTCCTTAAGGACTTGATAACCAAAACCTGGTTACCAGAGATCACTAAGATGCCTCACATCCGTCTACTCACCAGAGGCGGGTTTGCCTTCATCTTATCCTCCACAAAGGATGTGGATTGGGTTTTAAAGAAGGTCTAGAGCTTAGCGGACACCCCCACTATCCTTAAATGATGGACCCCTTCCTTTGACCCGAAGAAGGAAAGGATCGATGAAGAACCCATCTGGGTTAGGCTCCTGGGGCTCCCAATGCAATTCTGGAACACACACTGTTTTTCAGCCATTGGAAATTTGTTGGGAAGTTTTTTAGAAGAAGATATGTCCTTCGAAGACATGGGGTGCATGTCAGTGGCCGAAATTTTGGTCAAGATCAATCCGAGGGAGGGTTTATTACAAGAGATCACAATAGACTCGGCGGCCGGGACGTTCATCTAGAATCTGGACTATGAAGGGATCCCTTTCAGATGCCATCGTTTCCACGTTTACAACCATGGAGTTGCAGATTGCCCCATGCCTTTCAAAGGGAGCAGACAGAAAGCCAAAGGCACGGTTTCAACCTTCTCCCCTTTGAGAAAGAAGGTGGAGCACCAACTGGACTCTGGCACGACAAAAGGGAGGGTGAGGCCTCCCTCAACGGACTTAGGGACTAAAGGAATGTGCTCGAGAAGTATGGGTTTTTTGGGAGACAGTTCAGTCGCGCCACTTCATGTAGGGCCAAAATCTTCGCCTTCCCCGGGGAACATCCTTCGCCGTGAGCAGGACTCATCGGGTAAGTCATCACTAGATGTCTCTTTTTTTGTTTCCTCTCCCTTTTCAACTATGGATTTAAATGGTCTGGCTGGGAAATCTGTGGTTCCCCTTCGAGAAAGAAGGTGGAGCACCAACTGGACTCTGGCACAACAAAAGGGAGGGTGAAGCCTCCCTCAACAGACTTGGGGACTAAAGGAACGTGCTCGAGAAGTATGGGTTGTTTGGGAGACAGTTCAGTCGTGCCACTTGATGCAGGGCCAAAATCTTCGCCTTCCCCGGGGAACATCCTTCACCGTGAGAAGGACGCATCGGGTAAGTCATCACTGGATGTCTCTTTTTTTATTTCCTCTCCCTTTTCAACTGTGGATTTAAATGCTTTGGCTAGGAAATCTGTGGTTCCTCCTTTAATTATGGGTGGAAAGGGTAACCCTCTAGCCAATTTGTCCTCTCTCACTTGCCCCTTGTCCTCTAGTGGTTTGGTATTTTCTCCTCCGCTGGTCACACCTTATTTGAACTTGGGGAGGGAGGGGGGCCATAAGTCGACTGCTGTTTTGACTCTTCCAAGCCAGATATCGTTACAAGCAGGTGGGGTTCTAACTCCTAGTACTAACCCTCCCTCGTGCTCTCACTCTCCGCCTCCTACCGTCGTGGCCCTCTCTTCCACTCTCTCCTCCTCCTTAGCTACACCCTCTGCCTCAACAAACTCTTCTTCGGAAGATAACATGGTTCATTATCATCTTAGGAGTAGATCGGTGGTCAAGGAGGACCTCTTGGAGGTCGTTTTATAGATGACGAATGGTCGAGGTTTGGGATCATTGCCTCGCTCTTCCTCAATGGGTAAAGGAAGCGGCCATAAATCACATTTAGTCTTAGCACAAGATCGGGCTAGAATAGATCTGGCTTCTGGTAGACAATCTTCCATTGTTTGGGCGCTTAGAGAAAAGTGTTGGATTACTGAGAGGGGGTGTGAATCAGTAATAACGTAATTATAATCCTTTTTCTTCAAATGTTATATCAATGTAGAATTATTATCCAATAATGAGCAGTAATAAATAAA
>JZKD02S1904025.1:19148-32485 GCA_000966675.3 Picea glauca
ATGACATATGAGGGTCCTCCAACTTCGTAAGGCCATAACTCTCAAACCGTGAGGATTTATGTGACATTATACATACCACCAGAAATGGCATGACATGTACTATCCATATAGAATAATATTATCTGAAAATATATCATAACTCATACCGTTATCCATCAAAAAAACTTGGGTCCATTACCCAAACCTTTGTGCTACAGGTCTTTCTTCAAGGGTTGACATCAATGAAAACCAACCTTAATCAACAAAAAGCTTCCCCAGGAAGGAGTTACCTCATGAGGGTCCTTTATTTCAACTGTCGAGGGTTGGTGAACCTGCCAAAAAAATCGTCCCTATGAAGGCTGGTGGAACTAAACTCACCAGAGGTCATTCTTCTACAAGAAACTTTAGGGGATAACACAACAATGGTAAAGGCTCTGGAATCCTTATTCCCGCGATGGATGTTTGCAACAGTAGATGCCAGGGGTCATTTGGGGGGCCTGGCCACTGGGTGGAGGAAAAAGAGCTGCAACTTGGAAAGTGTCTGGGGTTTTGCAAAAGAACTCAGACTGGCATTTTTTTCTACCGACCCAGGATGCAGATTAACAATTATCAATATCTATGGGCCTCATCAAGAGTGTCAACACTACTGGAACTCTTTATCCGAATGCGAGTGGTTCAAGGATAAGGATCTCATACTAGGTGGAGACCTCAATTTCTCTTTAGGAGCCTTAGAGGTGTGGGGTCGTCGGGATACACATGATCCCTTAACCAACTTCTTTCTAAATTTCTTGGACCAGGTGGGTTTGGTGGACGTCGAACCTCAAAAATTAATACCCACTTGGTGTAATAGAAGGGTTCAGGTTGACCGGTGGCAAAGCGTCTGGACAGATTTCTCCTGGTTGACTAGTTCCTAGAATACTTTGATTTAGTTCGCCAGTGGGTTAATTATGAGGGGGAGTCCGATCATTTCTTGATCCTTCTTGAACTCCGGGAAAAAAACAAGAGGGTGTCGAGCCCCTTCAAATTCTTTGAGGGATGGCTCTCGGATCCATCCTTTCAAGATCTTGTAAGGGCAATGTGGGTGCCTTTTTTGGAAGGAATTCAGGTACCTGCGACGGTCCATTTTGTCGAGAACCTCAAAAGACTGAAACAAGCGACTAAAGGCTAGGCCAGGGAGAAAAAACTTAAAGAAGACCGGGAACTGAGAGACATCGATTCTTCACTGGTGAAGATCCAATATGGGGCTGACCAAGGTTTCTCTAGTCAAGAAGCCAAAGAACTCTTGTATGGTATGGAGAAAAGGTGAAGGGATTTACTAGAAGAAAAAGAAGCACATTGGTGGCTAAAGAGCCAGACACTGTGGCTCTCTTGTGGATATGAGATCACTAAATTTTTTCAAGCATATGCCAAAGGTCGGAAAATGGCTAATAACATCTGGAATTTAAGAGATCGGACGAGGGAGGAGGTAACCTCCTTCGAAGAACTGGATGAATTGGGCATTGAACATTTTAAGGAACTTTATAAAGATCAAGAGGGGTCGTCTATTGCAAAATTATTAAGGTGGCTCAGTTATTCCCCTGTTTTGTTGAGGAGGATGAAGTAGGGCCTTTAATGGCCCGTGTATCTAAAAAAGAATTGATGGCAGTTCTACACTCCTTTCAAAAAGGGAAAATACCTGGGCCAGATGGATGGCCTATCGAATTTTACTTTGGATGCTTTGATGTTCTTGGACCTGATTTACTGAAGGTGATAGAGGAATCCAATCAAATCTACTTTCATTGCACTCATTCCCAAGATAGACAATCCTTCCTCCTTTGAAGACTTTTGGACAATTTCCTTATGCAACTACTTGTATAGGATTATTTCAAAGGTAATCAGTAGAAGGCTGAAGGTGATCCTCTCAAAACACATTTCCTGTGAACAATTTGGCTTTCTGGAAGGCAGACAGATACATGAGGCCATTGGAGTAGCACAAGAAGGCCTTCACAACATTAAATTAAAGAAGCTCAAAGGTGTTGTGGTGAAAATAGATTTATCCAAAGATTTCGATCGGGTGAATTGGTTATACCTTAGAATGCTCTCGATTCACTTGGGTTTCAGGCTGGATTTTGCCAACTGGGTGATGGGATGTTTGAGCTCGGTTTCCTTCTCCATTCTTCTCAATGGCTCAACCACAATTTTTTTCAAGCAGAAAGAGGATTGCGTCAAGGCTGCCCTCTTTCTCCTTTACTTTTCCTACTAGTAGTTGAAGGTCTTAGTCGTTTCCTGGCAGGGGAAAAAATGGCCTGGAGATTCAAAGGTATAAAAATCGCTAACAGGCTGACCATTACTCACTTGCTCTTTGTTGACGATATTCTAATCTTTTGTGATGGCTTGAAGTGAGAATATGATATCTTATTGGAGGGTCTCACTCTCTTCAAAATTGAAACTGGTATGCGTGTGAACGCACAAAAATCCAGTATTCTTTTCTCTTTGGTCGAGGACGACATTATTCAACATTTCTTAGACCAACTCCCCTTTCAAACGCAGGTGTTGGATGATGAACTAAAATATCTTGGATTCCACTTAAATCCCAATGCTTATCAAAAGATTGACTGGTTGTGGCTTTTGGAAAAATTGGAAGAAAGACTGAAGGTATGGAGTAATAAATGACTATCAAGGGGAGGGCGATTAGTATTAATCAAGTCGGTACTGGAAGAAATCCCAATTTACTGGATGTCCCTCTCTTGGATTTCAAAGGGAATTTTGGAAAAAGCGAGAAAATTGTCTTTCTCCTACATTTGGAGGGGGAAGTTGGAAAACCGAATGATTCCTTTGGTTTGTTGGGAGAGAATTTCCAAACCAAAGGCCTTGGGAGGATGGGGGTTAAAAAATATATTCTTGTTCTCCAAAGCTTTAGTAGCAAAATCGGTGTGGAGACTGATCTCAACAAAAAACCTTTGGACCAAAGTAGTCCTTTTGAAGTATGTGGCTCCACTCTCCTTGATGGAATGGCTCAGGTGCCCCAGTCCTCAAACGACGGGTATCTCAGTAATGTGGAAGGTGGTGCAAAGTGATTTTGAAGTGGTTGGAAATAGTTTAGCTTGGAAAGTTGGGTTTGGAAACTCGCTCATAATTGGCTGCGACCCCTGGGCAGGTTGCATTAGAGAGAGAACATACTTCTAGATGATATTTGCACAACCTTATACCGAGGGGGATATTACTACCTGGCTCAGGTTGGGGATCCCCATACCATAACTCTCTGGAAACAAGGCTGGAGAAACAGGAAAACATTGGGTTTAGAAGCGGTTGAAGCTTGAAGCTGGGACCGATATATCTGTGCTCTCAGGAGAGCAAATATTCGATTGACTGAGAGAGAGGATGAGCTCCTTTGGGATGGGGATCCGGGCATAGTCTACACCCCAAAAGATGGTTATGTTTAGCTAAACATTGATCCTTTGCAACAAGAAGAAAATTTGTGGTGGAGAAAAATTTGGAAACAAAAGTGCCTAGAAAAAGGAAAATTTTTGCTGTGGACAATTCTAGAGAACAAAATTCCAACGTGGGACAATCTACATAAATGACAATTCAATGGCCCGAGCTAGTGTTCACTTTGCAAATTTCATGGGGAATCGACTGACCATCTCTTTATGCGTTTCCCTTTCACCATTTCAGTATGGGCAGAAGCAACTAAATTGAACTTGACCATTAGTGCCTAGCAAGGCACATCCTTCGAAGAAGACTTGAAAGTTTGGCTCTCGCCGAGGACCCCTCAAGACCTTAAAGATTTTACCTTCATCGCTGCTTGGGGGATTTGGCTAGCTAGGAACTCCATACTTTTTCGGGATGAACCACGATCGCCACTTTGTGTGGACATAAACTGTTTAGGTATACTTGATCATCTCAATCCGGGGGATAGAAAGGGTCAAGGCTTTGCTCGAAGGGCACAGGTGGAACAGATTGATAAATGACGACCTTGGGCCTACTTCGACGGATCGACTTCGGGAGATCACTTACTCTGTGGGGGGGGGATGTCTACACTTTTCTGATCAACATTTTTTCCTTCTCAGGGCTGGGTTGGGGGCTGGCACAAACAACTTCTCTGAGATTCTGGCCTTAAAACTCTTAATTTTATTTGCAATGGAAAAAGGATGCAAAACATTGCAGGTCTTTGGGGACTCTTTATTAATCATCAACTGGGTGAAACGAGAACAAAATTGTCATATTTCTAGACTTATGCCTATTCTCGAGGAAGTTTTGAGGATTATCTCTACTTTTGATACTATTTCTTTCTCTCATATCTACAGGGAACAAAACAAAATGGCTGATAGGCTTTCCAAAGAAGCCTCACAGCTAGAGTATGGCAGATGGCACATCACGAAACATACAACAGAGGGTGGTTTTGATTACCACAGACCCTTTTAGGACGATCAACTTTAGGGATCTGCATCCCTTTTTGGAACTTCAAAGACTAATATTATTGTAAAATGATGTATAAATCATACTTTTGTTTAATGTATAAGATATGCGAACTGAGGACTGGAAGGTGTATGGATTTTCACAAAGATTGTTATTTTTTGTTTATGATGAAACTTTCAGATATGGAAGTGATCCCATCAAGGCAATATATATTTGGCTATCCTCCATATCCGATATATATCTACGAATGTAATTTTGTACCTCTTTAATGAAATTACAATTTTTTTTCGTGGAAAAAACAACTAGTAATACTATCTACTAAATATCTAAATGAAAATAAAGAATTACAATATTATAATAAAACAAAATAATATGAAACAAAATAATCAATGAAATGATAGTGAAATAAATATTAAAGATAAAATTGAAAGATATTTAATTTAAATTTAATGAAAATAAACAATAACTTTTAAGAGAATGAGAATGGATAACTGCCTTTATTTTTTAATTTAAATTTAATGAAAATAAACAATAACTTTTAAGAGAATGATAATGGATAACTACCTTTATTTTTGTTGGTTTTCAAACTTAGTTACAAATTTATAAATGGGTATCTTATATCAACAATGACAAGTTGATTAAGGTGTGTTTTTGTTAATTTGTTTATTATTATATAATTTTTATTGTATAAATTGTAAGGGAGATTATCACAAATTTATGAAATTTTTGTATTAATTGGACATATTTAATAAACAATTAAACTTTGGCATTATTAATTTTGAAGAAGAAAAGTGTAAATTTTAAGTATTTTATTGTAAATAAGAAAATTGTATTGCAAATTTAAAGTGTTACTTTTCCATGAATTCAAGTTAAAATATGTTGGATATGTGTTATATTCTTTGCATAGTTGTAGGTCTCCTCATTAGGGGTTTAAGGGGTGGAGCATCTAATTTTTTTAGGGGGGGGACTTATTCACCAAATTTTTGCGGTCTTTCTCCTCTGGCAATGGTGGTTTAGTGACACATGGTAATTTAGCTCATGATTTTCTAAGTTTGATTAAGAAATTAAGGTTGTAATCTAATCCGGGTCAATGCATTAAGGGTTTTTGGATACCAAAAAATCCTATATATTGTATTATAAAGAGCGAAGATGAATTATGAATAGAATTAAAGACGTGAATCTAAAACATGTTGTTGGTTTTCCCGATTAAATTTACAAGATAAATCTCTATGTGTATATGTGATTATAATTGTTTTCTTTTCTTTGTTAAGAATTAGTGTGTGCATTGCATTATTATAAAATATTTAAAATTTACAAAATTTTCAAATCATAAAAGGAGACCCTTTTTCAACTAGCATGCACCATTGCAAAAGTGAGAGCATGCACCACTATAAAAGTGAGAGGAAGTTAAATCAATAATGTAAACTTACTTCTAGGTAGTTATTAAAACACCCTTGAGTTTTTTTTTGTTTCAAATGTATTTCTAAGTGATAATATGACACAATAGTGTTTAAAAGATTTCATTTGTGACATTTATATACATTTAATATTTTTTGAGTTATAAATAGAAACATGCACATATGTGATGATGGTGCATCCGCGTGACATATACTTCCAATTTTTAATTCTGTCACCAACTCACTTAGACTGTCAACTCCTTTCTTTATGCATTGTATTATATAAAGCTTGTTCCATGCACGTTGCAATGCCTTGCCAGCTAGGATGGATGACTCATTACTCGAGGTACACTGCCATAAGTATTGTTATGAAAAATATCCATTTAATGTTGTAACTCCCCATAGTTTGTAGGGGAATACTTGATTCTACAACCAAACCAATACACATCAAAATACTATCCAAAAACCGTGATCAAAACACATCAGAGTAACTTTCATGAGTAGTGGACAAATACATTTTTTTTTTCCGAAATTTGCAAGAGAATATTTATTTTTATGAAAAATGGCTCACATAAAGCATCGAAGTAACTTAATTAGTGTACAACTTCATTTTTTTTTTTTTAAAATTTGGATTATATATTTTCATGAGTTATTGAGGTAATTGAAAAGTGCTAACTAAACATATTAGAATGATTTAATGAGTGGATATATCCATTTTGTTTTGAAATTTGAATTTTTAAATTTTTTTTGCCCATTGGCCTTACTACTTATATCCTTGGCTTTTGCTGGGCTTTTTTAGGGTTTTCTAAGTCTTTGCCTGGAAATGAGGTTTTTTCCATTTTTTAAATTTGAAAATTTAAAATTGATGCACTTGCAACCATTTAGAATTTTGTATAATCTTATGTTGTGTGGTTTATGTGAGAAATGGAGGACAATAAATAATTGAAACCAATATTATACTTAATATAATGACAGGTATTTGGTATGAATGTATCTTTCTTTGTTTTGATATCGTTTAAAACACATATATGATACATTAACCATCCAACACACTTCTCTTATCTTCAAATATTGTATCATCTTGATTCAATTTGACGTTCCATTTCCCCTGCTTCAGGGGTATGCTAGTCACATTAATATATACTCTATTTTATTTTCAAAGTGGTGTGATGAGTGATTGTAGGATCATTGTTGAAATTCAATGTTCACCTTTGTTTATTAAACAAAGGATTGAAGACATTTTAATATTTTTAATCTCTTTTCATTTATGTTCACACAAATTAATAACTTGCTAATTTTAGGTTAAAAAWATAGATTATGAATTTTTTWAAATAAGTTATTAATTTTTAAAAAGTTTATTTTTATTTAATTTCTTTTTGTTCTAGGTTGGTGACTAGCCTATCTTCATATATCATCTATAAATATAAAATAAAATAATTTTTAACTTAGTGACAAAAACTAAAAGTAACGTACTTTGGTTTAGTGATATTCCCCCCAAAAAGATTAGATTCACTTTACATTATCTAAGTCCCCAAAAGTTGTAATTCGTTCATAGAAAATTACTTGGAAATTATTTCTCTTATATTTGACAACAATATAATACACCCTTGAAATTTGAACAATCCCTTTTGTACATAGCAGTCATGCACCTAGATCCCTAATATTTGAATTTTCAACTTGTCCTTCTTTCAACCCATGTAATATATTATGTTTTACTCTATATTCCCCCCCACCCTCATATATGAGGGTACGTTAAGTCGCTCACCCGTTGTGGGTGAGGTACAAACCGCTTGTTTGACCTTAATAAGTGGAGCCCTATCGTTCTCCTTTAAGCTAAGTGTTACTCACTACCTTATCTTTGTATCCCCGATCAAAACCCTCCCCAACCACATATTTTTTAAAGAAAATATGGTGTTTGGGGGGTTCATAAGGGTTGGGCACCTCTAGGGTGAATAATTCACATTTGTCATTAGGGAGTAAAACATAATTTATTACATGGATTGAAAGAAGGAGAAGTTTAAAATTCAAATATTAGGGATCCGGGTGCATGATTGCTATGCGCAAAAGGGATTTTTCAAATTTCAAGGGTGTATAATATAGGGAAGGTCACGGGTTTGACTCTCTTGATCCCCTCAGGATTAAGCTGCAAGTGCATAATTTGCCTTCTTTACCATCCTCAAAAGGTTTTCTGCAATAAATTGGCAATTTTACTTCACGTTCAAACTAAAACTTTAAGATTCAAGGGAAAAGTAAAAAAAAAGAGCTATGGTTATAAATAGTGAACAAAAGAATTGATGAAATGATAGTGAAATAAATATTAAAGATAAAATTAGAAGAGATTTAATTTAAATTTAATGAAAGTAAATAATAATTTTTAAGAGAATGAGAATGGATAAATGCATGGAAAGGAAATCGTGGACACAAGAAAATGAGAAAATCATAAATGATTGAAATAAAAATGAGATGAGAGGGTAATAATTAGTAATTATTAAGACAAATGAAAAGGTTTAAAAGAGTAAATCATTGAAACCAACATTCTAAACAGAGAAAAAATGAGTTGAACATAATGGCAAGATAAGAATGAGAAAAAAATGAGTCGATAATAATGACAAAATAAAGATGAGAAAGTTCATAAGAGAGACAAAGAATAATAATAAATGGAGAGGGAATATAAAAAAATACATATAATAGGTTTCATTAAAATTAAAGGAAAGGGAGATATCAAGTAATGGTATCTACTAAATATCTAAATGAAAATAAAGAATTAAAATATTGTAATAAAATAAAATAATATGAAAGAAAAGAAGTGATGGATGAGAGTGAAATAAATATTAAAAATAAAATTAAAAGAGATTTAATTTAAATTTAATGAAAATAAACAATAAGATCTAAGAGAATGAGAATGGATAAGTGCTTGGAAAGGAAATTGTGGACATAAGAAAATGAGAAAATCATAAACGATTGAAACAAAAATGAGAGGAGGGATTACTACTTAGTAATTATTAAGACAAACTAAAAGGTTCAAAAGAGAAAATCATTGAAAAAGACATTCTGAGTAGAGAAAAAATGAGTTGAACATAATGACAAAATAAGGATGATAAAAAACGAGTTGAACATAATGACAAAATAAGAACGGAAAAGTTTATAAGAGCGATAAAGAAGAATAATAAATAGTGGGAGAATATAAATAATACATATAATAAGTTTCATTAAAATTAAAGGGAAGGGAGAACTGACTAATGGTATCTACTAAATATCTAAATGAAAATATAGAATTAAAAGATTATAATAAAATAAAACAATATGAAACAAAATAATTGATAAGATGATAATGAAATAAAAATTAAAGATAAAATTAAAAGAGATTTAATTTAAATTTAAAGAAAATAAACAATAGGGTTTAAGAGAATGAGAATGGATAAGTGTCAGAATGAGAGAGATAAGTGCTTGGAAAAGAAATTGTGGACATAAGAAAATGAGAAAATCATAAATGAATGAAATAAAAATGAGAGAAGAGAATACTACTTAGTAATTATTAAGACAAATGAAAAGGTCCAAAAGAGAAAATCATTGAAAAAGACATTTTGAGTAGCGAAAAAATGAGTCGAACATAATGACAAAATAAGGATGGGAAAGTTCATAAGAGGGGAGTAGAGAAAAAATGAGTCGACCATAATGAAAAAATAAGAATGAGAAAGTTCATAAGAGGGGGATGTGATCATTTGGGGAAAGAAGAAAAATAGAGAGGTATGTTTTAAATGACGAGGAAAACTTGGGTATATGTGTAAAAAAATGTTCATAGAAAAAATTAAAATTAAAAGGAATAGAAAGTCCAATTAATTATGTGCAAATTGATGAGATGACAATGAAATAAATATCAGAGATAAAAAAAAAATTAATTGAAAATTATTGAAAATAAACAATAAACAATAAGCTTTAAGAGAATGAGAATAGATGTGTGTGGGAAGGAAATTGTGGACATAAGAAAATGAGAAAATCATAAATGATTGAAATAAAAATTAGAGGAGAGAATAATACTTGGTAATTATTAAGAAAAATGAAAAGGCCAACAACTGTAACGACCTCCTCGTTACGACAACCATTCTAGTAACAAGTGCAATTTTTTTTTTTTTTTTTCTTAAGGTGTGTGCGCGTGTGTAGAAGTAACAACACACTTAACTGTAAGACGCCACTCGACAACCAACAATACACAACCACGAAGTTCAACACAAGTAGACTAAAGGCACTCAACGAGAACTGCAACAAATACGACCATAGGCAGACGGCGCACAACGCCTACATTAAGACATACTGGGGTGCACAATAAGAACATAGAGGGAAGACTCTCGGGTGTTAGGGTTACTATTTCTGTCAGGTGTGTCGCAAGAGTGGAAACCCTGCCTTTAAAGGGCCCGAGACTCTTGATATGGCACTGGAATTTGTACACTGAAAAGTCACACACACAATCATACATACTAAGGCTACTAGGAGGTGGCCATACCCTGCCGACGCAAGCAGACCAAGAAAGGCAAGACGACCAAGAACAGTGAATCAACGATCATCAAACTTCATTCCATCAAGTCTAACATCAATTAACCATGAAGCTACTTAAGTCTACCTCATCAGATAATAATATAAAATGACGGAAAAAGGGACATCATCAACGATCGTCAAGATGCGAAGGCATAAAAAACCAACATATGTAACACCAAATTCCTGGCGCAAGAGAACTGACATACTAGATCTATCTAGCAAGGACCAAGGGTCGAGACAAAATTCTACTTAAATCCAGGTGCACCCTTAATCAATCATCATAGTGAAGAATCCATTCATCCTTTTAAATCCGGGAGTCTCCGTTAAAATCAGCGCATACATTATGATAAAAAGGAAACCAATAACTACATTTATTATAACTTTACATCATTACAGTTTATACCTCATTAAGGATCCTAGATAAATATTACATTTATTTAGGTGGCTTGTAGCCATTAGGGCCTAAGTTGTGTGGATGGATTGCTTATATTTGATTTAGAATGGGCACCTGTTGATGACAAACACCATGTGTATTCCAATGACCAGACCTTCCTTGTTGACCTCTGCTAAGTAGAGTAATATTAGACCCCCTAGGGTTGCTGTTATTTGTAACTTAAAGTACATGGAGATCATGACTTTTACGGTTAGGATCCAAAGAGTGATCAAGCAAGAGGCTCGCTGTTTGAGCTTCAGTTAGACAAAATGTACATCATTAAATGAAATATATCCAAAATTCAACTCATTGATAAATCAAATAACAGGGGCAAGTCAATAGCTATAATTGAAGAACGCATTTTTCCAAGACCCTTAACACTTATTATAATGCATAATTCCTTTGCAGTTTGTCAGATTAGCAAGCTAAAATAGAAATTGAATGACAAGTTTGGTGCCTTTTTCCTACACACCATCAGTTTAGCATTCATTTAAATTTATAAATAGAATCACGGCCTAAATTAATGAAATGGTTTTCATTTTATTATTTACCTATAACTGGGCGCTGTATCAATGCCAGCGAACAGTGCCATGTTAGGAATAAATGAGTTTTAACTGCTGTAACTTAGAAAAAGTTATGAACAAGGTTGCATAAGAAAATATAAATATTTACATGCACAGGGCAGTGAAAGGCGATTTAATTAGATATAAAATACAGATTCGATTCCGATTTATTTAGAAGTCTCGGGTGGAGTAATTAATTTCAGCCTTAGAAATTCACTGTAGTATCACACCTTAGGTTTTTACTATGCATTAAAAAGAGTAGAGACTTCCTAAGAATCGTCTAGAAGAATCGTACACCCAATATACTGTTAATGTTCATACCACGAATTGAACTAGGGTAAGTATTAAAAATCGGAACATTACAATCTATGTGCATATATTTATCGAACAATAAATAATGAGAAAAAGTAAATGCTTTGGTTGGTAATAAATTCTGGGTATATATGCTCGATACTGATCAACAAATTGTTCTTTTAATAACCAATAGAGTTATGATAATATCGTAAGGATTAAACTCTGTAAATGAGTATGTATATTAAAATAGGAATTTTACTACAATCCAACTATAATAACTCTGCGTTTCTATATGTATGTATATCCGTCAGGAAGAAATAATCTCATAAATTTTTGCTTAAATTCATACAACATAATTTGTTGATGTATAACAGTACAATTTGCATGCAAAAGAAATAATAATCAACAAAATATAATAATGCACTCAGCAACACGCTCAGCGAAATTACAACCACCAGTCAGCAATGTACTCACGAAATTTCGGCCCTAACTCAACAATCACCTCAACGAAGATTCGACAATATACTCAGCGATGTACAGACGTGAATTTGCAGCCATAATAACCAAAAACGAATTGCACACGATTATACGAGATCACGATAAGGAAAAACGAAATGCCGAACGAGTTTGAAACCTTCATGATCGATAAGCAAACAACAACATTCGAATCGCCAGAATGGTCTGAACCCTTGGGTCAATAACCAAAAACAGAAGCATTCAACTGCCCAAATACATCATTTAAAAAAAAACGTGCAATATCATTTAAAGATGCAGATTGTTAAAGAACGCAGATCATTTAAAAACGCCCAACATCATTTAAAAAAAAAAAACGCCCAACCTCTTTTAAAAACGCAGATTAATAAAGACACAAAATATTTAAAAAAAACGCCCAACAAGAATGGCTCACTGTGTACAAATGTAACGCCCAATATAACTGTTGCAATGCGCCCAACAACAGTTTGCAAAAACGCCTATTACCACAGTATGCAGAACGAAATAATGATGCTCACGGTGTAAGGTAAAAACGCCCAAAACTCAAAGGAAAACCCACACATTAAATTCTTTCCCCCCAAAAACGTGTCATTACCATTATCAACAACAACGAAATACAAGAATGAAAATCACGGAAATCCACATCCACTAACAAATTTAACCCAACAAAAGATTCCAGAACGATATCGCTGTAGCATACGAAAGCGAACCACAACGGCTGAATCCACATGTTACATATGATGCATCACAATCGCCTAAGAGAATAACTAGACAATCTACTCTACCAGAATGTAAAATGCATACCGTTGCCTCTCGCTGGCTTCGGAAGACGTCCCGTGCTCCGCGCCGCGTCCGCTCTCCTTGCCGCTCCTGCTTGCCGACCGCAGAAAGCTCACCGGTACCTCCCAGCCAAATGCTAGGGGTACTCTGCTTCCCCCTTAGCCCCCCGAGCCGCAAAGGGGCCACACAAGAACCAGAGATAGACTAGTGTCTCAGCTCGCCTCCACGGCTGAGCTACCACTCCAACACAGCTGAGATAAACCCAACTCCTCACAAGCAACCCGTCAAGCCACAATTTGACAGCGTAACATTACGCTAACCGTTCCTCCTTCTTCCTTCCTTTCCCCTCCTTTTATAGAATTTGAAACCCACCTTCTTTCTTAAATCATTAATTAATTATTTTTTAATGACTAACCTCAAAACATTCTCTGTCGTCCAAGTGTCGCTCATCCCTATGGTTCTCCAAAA
>JZKD02S1904025.1:32495-54220 GCA_000966675.3 Picea glauca
GAGTCTGGTCGGCAAGCTATCGTTAGCTTGCATCATCAACCATCATGTCAGATCATGTCAACAACATATCATAAAATCAATAGCATATCATCAAAACAAAACAATATCACCGTAATTGAAACAACCCAATAGCCCACTCCCTGACTCAATCCGGAGTCCAAGGGAGTTCCACCGATGCCTCTGCATCCTCAAGGTCCGAAACCCTGCACACTCAATAAAACTGAGTCAACAGCACCTGTCTGCATCAACGTAGTAAAAACATCCTGTCATAAATCATAACGCATCATCATCAAGGTTAAGTGGTTCATCATCATAAAAATCCAGATCACTTGCAAGCAAGTGTCCTCAAAGAATAAGTTTTGTCAGTGCGCCAAAGCGGGATGTTACAACAACAAATCACTGAAAAAGACATTGTGAGTAGAGACAAAATGAGTTGAACATAATCACAAAATAAGGATAAGATATTTCATAAGAGGGGGATGTGATCATTCAAGAAAAGAAGAAAAATAGAGAGATATGTTTTAAATGATGTGGGGACTTGTGTAAAAAAAAAGTTCATATAAAATGTTAAAATTAAAAGGAATAGAAAGTCCAATTTATAATGTGCAAATAGATGAGATGATAGTAAATACAAATTAAAGATAAAATTAAAAAAAAAATAAAAATTAATGAAAATATACAATAAGTTTTAAGTGAATGAGAGTGGATAAGTGTCCGGGAAGGAAATTGTGGACATAAGAAAATGAGAAAATCATAAATGATTGAAATAAAAATGAGAGGAGAGAGTAATACATGGTAATTATTAAGACAAATGAAAAGTTTCAAAAGAGAAAATCACTAAAAAAAGACATTGTGAGAAGAGAAAAATGAGTCGAACATAATGACAACATAAGGATGAGAAAGTTCATAGGAGGGGGATGTAATCATTCGGAAAAAGAAGAAAAATTTACCTAAAAGATGAGGGAAACTTGTGTATGTGTGTACAATTAATCATTACAATTTTAAAAGTTAAAATTAAAGGAATAGAAAGTCCAATTAATCATGTACAAATTTATGTGATGATAGTGAAATAAATATTAAAGATAAAATTTAAAGAAATTTAATTTAAAATTAATGAAATTAACCAACAAACTTTAAGAGAATGAGAATGGATAAGTGTCTGGGAAGGAAATTGCGGACATAAGAAAATGAGAAAATGAGAAAATCATAAATGATTGAAATAAAAATGTGAGAATGAGAATGGATAAGTGTCTAGGAAGGAGATTATGGACATAAGAAAATGAGAAAATCATAAATAATTGAAATAAAAATGTGAGGAGAGAGAAATAATTGGTAATTATTAAGACAAATGAAAAGTTCCAAAAGAGAAAATCACGGAATTGTGAGCAGAGAAAAAATAAGTCAAACATAATGACAACATACGGATGGGAAAGTTCATAAGAGGGAAAGTGGTAATTTTGGAAAATAATAAAAATAGAGATATATGTTCTAAATGATGAGGGGAAATTGTGTATGTGTGTAAAAAATGTTCATATAAAAGTTTGAAATTAAAAGGAATAGAAAGTCCAATTAACCATGTGGAACAAATATTAAATAAAAAATTAAATTTTTTTATTGTAACTATGGGGAATTGAAGATATGATAGTAGTAGGCAATGCATATAAACAATAAGATTCAGGATAACTAAGGTAGATTATGTTGTCACCCAAAAGGAAATCATGAACATGAGAAAATGATGACATCACAAATGATAAAATAATAAGGAGAAGATAATACTTTGTAAGTATGAAGACAAAAAAAAAAAGGACCAAAAGATCTAAGAAAACGAGTAAATAATAAATGATGAAATAAAAATGAGAAGATAAAAATTCAAAAGTATGAATACAAACAAAAATGTAAAAGAGAACTAGGGTGGATAAGTGATTTAAAAGTAAGTTGAAACTAAAAAAGGAAAGGAGAAAATAATACTTGATAATCGTTGGTGATAAATTTAGAATTTAGGTTATAAACTCATGCAAATAACAAAGTCTATTAGCATCGACATATTCAATATCTTAGAAGGATAAAGTCTCATCTCAAAAATTGATAAACATTAGATAAACACATTTGAATAATCAGAAATTGGAATATGCAATGTCATCTTATTACTATACATTCATATGAACATAGTTAACATAATTGTTTTTAGGGGAAGCCATCACATGGTATTTTCTATTCAGTCCATATAATGAATCCATACATAACTCTTTATATCTCTATACAATTGTCAAGGGATTTGAACCTTGATCTTTGTTTCCTCCATACAATATATGATACTAGGATTTCAATACAAGAGTCAATTAACCATTTATCCAACCCTCATCCTATCATATATGTTCATTTACATACACTTTAGATCAATTACAATTAGTTACAATCTTGTTACAATCTCCTATAGTGAAACTTTCTAACACATAGATAAGTGGGCACACTAATTTTGATTACATTCATAACTTTTGGTGCGCAAATAAAAATAAGTCACATGGCATAAAAGTGGTTGTGTAGGCTAAACTTAATGCATAGAGAAAAACTAGGAGTGCAAACAATGAATGTGCACTGTTTCTTCAAAACTAGAAAATAAGGTGTCAACAAGCCCCCAACACTATGATTGTCTCATCCACGAGACAATGTAGCTTATCCCTTCAAAATAGAAGCCATTGAAGGAAGCTTCTACTTCACCTGATTAATGAAATTGTTGAAGATCGTGGTTAGATTGTCATAGGAAGTCATCAATGTCTTCATTTCTCGCTAAAATTTGGTAATTGATTCTATGGTAGCTTTTCCTTTTTTTTCCGGCTTTATTTGCTAGCGAATTTGAATAGATGCAATAGTTTTGGTATGTACATTTTTTAAACGTACATATTTCTTTTCAACTTGTTTCTATAATTGCACCAATCTACTACTAAGTTGTTGCTTCTTGAAGTACATTGTGGCAAGATGCTTGGTCAAGGAAATTACTTTAGCCATGAGCTCCTTGCGCACATTCATTGGTAATTCTCTAATGGCTTATTGTTTCTCAAAAATATACACTTTCCATTTTCTAATCTCATCCTCTTTGGCGTGCACCTTGGGAGCATTCGCAAATGAGTCAAAATATTAAAGCTAGATTCAACTAGGCCCAAGAGCCTATTTTTCCTAGGATTTCATATTTTGAAACAATTCACTTGCAACTTTAATCTATGATTCTATTTCAAGTTCTTATAGAGTGGGAACTGGCTTGATCTATGCTTTCAATTCCAAATTATGATATTGGAGTGCTTGGAATGCCTGGTGCAACTAAGAAAGCTTCTCTATTGTGGAAGTAGGTGGAGTTGCTTTTGCACGTATGGTTGGGATAAATAAACATAATTCATCAAACATAGTCATCAAGGACTCATGATCAATACCATTTCTATGTGTATTATTGTAAGTTACTGATATGATGTTCCAAGTGCTCGATGTCAATCATCCAATTCAATCATCTCAGATACATAATATGATAGGTTTGTTGATGGAACGATAGAAAGATTGATTTATACATGAATGATATACTGTGATTATTTTCCCCAAAACTAAACCATTATTGGTTGCAAGGGCCAAATGATGTATTTGCAACACCCTTCATTGAACCCCTAGACCATGAAGAACTTTTCTACTACGAATTGGGGACAAAATAGTTTTTTGAGTACCTAGTGCAATGCCCCAAGGTTCTCGAGGAGGTGAAAACATTTCCTCTGTTGATTCTCCATATTGAAAATGATGTGAAAATTGTCTAATTCTTAGGAAGAGTCTTTCTAAATCATTTTTTGGACTTTTATATCAGAATAAGATATCTACAATATTCTAGATTTTCTTGGGAAAAGGGGATTTACCCAAGGTTTTTGTCACATCTTTCTATTGTTGTGATTTACAAAATAAGATCATTCTCTTCTTTCTCTTGTGAATACAACTCTAGAATATTTTTTAACTATGAATATAACAACTGTCTTTTAATTGGTAATTTGCACTAGCTTGGTGTATGGATTATTTCTCTAGATCCTAAAGTCGATTGGTCCTACGTGGCGACTCCTTTTCCTTTGGTGGATCCTACTACTTGATGTGATGAATTGGAAATGCTTGTCTTGGTTCTCTTTTTCTTGATCATGCCTTTCTCACACACTACTCATGTTTCTCTTGTTCTTGTTGTCATTTTAGCTTTTTAAGACATAGTGATTCTCAAATAGTCTTCTTTGTTGTAGTTTTTGTTGCTCTTACTTTCTCTTTCTGTTTCTTTGTTTTTTCTTCTTTGACATTTGTAATTTCCACTTCTAAGTTAGGTTACGAGAACAAGTGCTCAGGACATTATGTGACTGTAGTCTAAATATCATCTTCAAAAATTCAAAAGGGAAGAATATTTATGGGTGCCTATGGATTTACACAAGGTTTAAGATAAACATTATGCATGTCAATTTCAAAACAAATGAAATTATCATACTTATCTACAATATTTCATAGAATCTAAAAGCATTCAACAGTCTCTTGTATCACGTGTGTCTACCAATGTTGAAATGCCAAGTTAGTATTTTCTAGAAGTATTTTATCCTTGTTACAATAGTAGATGTTATAATTTGGAGTTGGGAATGTCTCTATGGAATTTGTATCAAAGGGTCTTCCTTCTGGTGATTTCCATAAAATCATTGCAAGCAACAAGAATACCCAACTATAATGGAAGTCTTTACCATACTCTTGTGCCTCCAAGGAATCTACAACAAACTCATTCCAAAGATAGAGAACCTAGGACAACTTGATTCCTTGGGTGAACCTCTCAGTTGCATGGATGAATCCCATGGGGCATTCATCCTTTTGACACTTCCAAAGTAACTTGCAAGCTAGCAACTATGCAACATATTTTATTTTTGGATTTTGAATGGCCAAAATTACAATGTCTCCCACCTCTGTGTGTTCCATATTTCTAATAAATGTCCTATGTGGTAACATTTTGAGCCATCATCACTTTTGTTTCATCTTCTATGTGTTGCAAAAATACTGATACTGATACTCGATGTAAAATGTTTGGGTTAATAGGGTATGGTTGATCTAGCCACAAGTAGCCTCCATGCAATTGAATTAATAAAAATATAAGGAAACATGATATGGGTGTACTCTATCCAAAGAGGGACATCTATCAAATTCATAATACTGGAGTTATATAGTCTCCACACCAATTCCTTCCTCTTAACGAACTCAGTACCATCGTCTGTTATTTTCAATTCAACATAGTAATCAAATTGGAAATCGAAAAACTACGTAACATCCTGTAAATTGAAATCTAAGAATTTGACGATGTTGACTTTCCTGAGTAGAGGTTTGACAATATGCACCTTCTCATGGATCTCCACTATCAAAACACTCTCTTGTTTATGGGCCTTCTTCTTTAGAGAGGCTCTAGGTTTATATGAAGTTTCCATTAAAATCACCATGCTTACAAAATGTAACCCTTCAATTCTTCATCTCTCTATGGAAATGAGAAAAACATTTAATCTATCCCCATCTCCTTCATCCTTATTTATAGAAAATCCAAAAACGATCTTACTAATAAATTTTCCCACTACCTTTCATGTTATGACATGCCATTATTAATGCTCAACACATGTAATTCAAATTTAGACTGTTGTTTACTTACATTGAACTATCTTCACTGACATTTTCTTATATTTTGTCCCACGGTCTCTTCCTAATAGTGATTTCATTTCACCACCATCACCTTATTCTAGCCATATTCATCCATCAAATCGAGAGGAGAACCTAATTTTGTATATTTTCAATCTTTTATTTTCTTTATTGAACCAACACATTGTGACTTGTACTAACCAAACAAATACTTTTGTACCATTTATATTAACACAACATACCATAAATATTCTATGATTCTATCCAAAACAATAACCCAACAAATAAATAACGTTCTATCATATCCTACTCATACTATAGTACAAGTGTATCCCTTATGCATTCATTCACTGGAACCCTATGGGCCATGATAGGGCTTCAACCAACTACCATTCATTAGGCCCTTTATTGGTTGGCCATCCAATTTCATCAATTTTCCTATGCCAACCTTTGAGATATATGCAATGCAGAAGGGTCCTAGCCACCTCATATTCAATTTCTGTGGATTCTTCAAAAACTTACTATCATAGAGAAAAACCGACGATCTAGGTTTCATTACCTTAGAATGAATGTTATGATCATGCCAAGCCTTTTTCCTCTACTTCTCCACTCTTGGTTGAATCTTGCAATAACATGGTGATCTTCCAACTCCATGAGATCCTCTAATTTCCTTTGAAGGTATTAACCATCTTTTGTTTTTGTAGCTACTCTAATACATAGACTAGGAACAACAAATTCAAGGGGCACAATTTTTTCTTTTCCATACACAAGCCGATCATCCTCTCACAAGTATTCCTATAGGATCATAATATTGTAGAAACATGCTCGTCCTAATCATCCTCTCTCAATTACAAATCTTTGTCAATGCATGCTCTAAATTTTTGTTAAAAGCCTACATAATCTCATTTTCTTGTGGATAATAAGGTGTCCTCTTTTGATTATGGATCATAAATTATTGGTTCAATTCTCTAAAAGTACTCTTAATAAAGTGGATACCCTAGTCACCCATCAACACCATCATACAACCAAATCATGTTATAATGTTTTCAAATATGAAGCATTCCACTATTTCCACTATGAAATACTTGAATAAAGTGGCTTCATCCCAACATGCTAATTGTTTTGTTACAATAATGTTGTGGTTCACTCCAGTCCTCCACATAGAGGGATTGATCAGTCTTACAAAGTCAATCATGCACTTCTCAAATGGTTCCAGTGCCACAACATGAAACAAGGTAGCTTGTCACATCTTGAAGGTTTCCAAATTCACTAACACACATCACACTTCCTATAGTACTCCTTAACATATTAATGTAACGAAGGCCATCATAATACTGCACACAACACCTTCCCAGCTGTCACTTTTCCTATTGTATCCCCTTGCAACCCCTTCATGTGCTTTGTATAAAAGTGCATCTTGTTTGTGTTCAAATGCACATATGCACAAGATCCCATCCATGACAAACTTGTATAGTTGTCCTACGATCAATTGGTAATCTATTGCACATATTAGTAGATGTCACCTTTGCACATTTGTATCATCGTTAGGTTCCTTCCTAGGTGTCAAAAACCCTACGATATCTTTAAACTAGTCTGGTAATTCCTTAACCCAAAACAAGTGTGCATCAAACAAATCATCATTAAAACTACCCCCACTATTGTTTGAATCCAATATAGACAAACAATCAAGTCCCATATTGTGTTTCCCATGCTCAACAACTACTTCAAAATTAAATTATTGAAACAAAAGAAACCATATATAGATTCTTTCCCCCAACAATGGCTCGTTGACTAAGTGTTTTAGTGCAAAATTTCTAGTAAAGAATTTAAAACATTATCTAGAAGGTAATATATGAATTTTTTCAATACATACACCATTGTGAAATCCTCTCTTTATGTAGTTATATACTTTCTTTCTTCAATGGATAATTTTCTACTAGCAAATGAAATGGGATGATCAATATTACCTTTTTCAGGTTGAGCGAGCACTATGCCAAGAGATATTTCTAAAGCATCCTCATGCACATGGAATAACTTCGTCTAGTTAGGAAACACCAAAATGGGTGCAATGACCAACTTCTCTTTCAATATATCAAATGACCCTTCACACTCTGGACCCCAAATGAATTTCACGTCCCTTTTCAAAACATTCTCCAATGGTGTTGTAATGAACACATATTTCCTAATAAAATTTCGATAGTATCATGTATGCCCCAATGTAGCATGTAAGGATTTTATAGACATAAGTGGATGAATATCCATAATTACAACTATCTTTGCTTGACCTACCAACAATCTCTCCTTTCAAAGAACATGTCCTAGCAAAAATCCAAAGGTGGTGCAAAAAATACACTTCTTCAAGTTCAAGAACATCTTTAATTGTCGACATCTATCCAATATTAACCTTAATACTTCTATGTGGTCCTACAACATATTGAACATGGTATAGTCATCCATATAAACTTATAAAAACTTGTGCATGAACTCCTTAAATGCAATAACCACAATTCTAGACAATAAAATGGGTGCATTCTTTAGTTCGAATGGCATGACATTGTAGTCGAATGACCCCCACTTGGTGGAAAAAGTTGTCTTAATTTTTTCCTCTACAATTGTAATTTGATGGTATCCTAAGAACCCATCAACGAGTGAGTAAGCCTATCTTTCTCCTACATTCTCTAGGACTTTGTCTACAAATGTTATAGTGAAAGTATCATGTACACACTACATTCAAGGATCTCAGGTCAATGCAAATCCAAATTTCTCATGTTTTCTTGTTTTGAATGACCATGGGGCTAATCCATTCCAACTCCTCCACTAGGACAACTATGCTTTTGTGCAACATTCTATCTAGTTCTTGTTCCAATTTCTGCTTATATTTAAGATTTAATCAATATGGACACTTTTTAATAGGCTCGGCTTCATGCTTCAATTGTATTCTCGTTTCTCCCAAGGCTCTTACAATCCCTTTCATCTCTTTAGAATTCTTAGGGAAAAAGGTCTTCATACTCTTTCAGTAAATCAATTATATGGGTAATAATATCCAATAATTACCATTTTTGGTTCAAATTATGTCCTTATGTTTCACTTTTTTTTTAGAGATTGTCTATAATAAAGGGTGTTACTTCAAGGACCATTCCCTTTTATTTCTCTTTCTCCTACCAACTCCCTAAATTCTATATTTCTCAACTCATATTCTTCCATTGGTTATTCTTCTTCATCCATCTTCTGACAATATAATGGCTCCCTCAATTTCTCAAGCTCCCTATGATATGTGGAAACACTCTCGATATGTGCTTGACTTATATCTTCTAGTCTACCTTGGAAGATGAAGTGCTTAATTGCTTTTAGAACCCCAGAGAACACATGATGCTTTGAGGTGAATTTGAACATTGCATAAAATTGCCTCTACACCACTTCCTGGTCCTTTGTTCATCTTTCACATGCCAACTTCTAGGAACAACATCCAATGTGTGGATGAATCGATGGGTCCATTCCTTTTTTGGGAAGTACATCTTAGTCCATATCATTTGGAAAATATAGACATGATCCTCTACGTATTTTATTCCTTTATCCCTATTTGCTAGCTCCCAATCCTAAGGTGGCTAAAATATTAAAAACATATTGTTTACAACTTGTGTCCTTGTGCCCAAGTTATATCTATGTGTAGCCAATTAATGCATAATGGTCCCTTTCGTGATGAAAATCATCAATAGTAGTAATTTATCTCTTGGTATGCACTCCTCCATATGATCCAAAAACACATAGACCAACCCTATTTTTTTTCCTAGGAATACAACATGGGAAACCCCTAAGTACTTCCCCACATTTCGTGGATGGTAAACAAGGTAAACCATTTGGTCTGATTACTGGCCTAACCTGATGGGGACATCAAGTGAGGCCCTAAATAGGCTCTTGGCCAAGGATTTGACCCCATAACCTCATTTGAGAAAACAACGGTACTCATCCACTTGAGCTAACCCATCGGGCTTATAGACCAACCCTATTCTATCGAATCTCATAGTATTACACAATTTTGTTTATATCCAAGACACAAATCTCTCCATATATCTGCAACGTTTCTCGACATTCTGTAACCTCTTGTTTTCCACCTACCCATAACATCTTATACATTTGTATTGTATGGGAATATGCTCCTCTATCTCAAATCATCATTTGCAATTGGGTTTATAGAGTCTTATTTCTATGTATTAACATTGTGAATATTTTCCAATATAGAGCTTTGCACATCGTCAATAACAATTTATGTGTACCTTTCTCTTTCAATGAGGTCTAAAGGATAAATGACCCCGAGGTCCCCTTGCTCAAATAACATATTATTTTGTTTAGGTTCAAAATAACATCATTTCAAATGTCCAATCTATACCCAACAAATCTAGGTAGGGATATTTTTCATCCATAATCTCAATAAATTCAAAATCAACCATAATATTCTCCCCATCTATATCTACATCTATATATTGAACTCTTCCATTGGGAAAAATTATGTACTAATTGGCTAATCTCAATCAAATGGATGGCCAAACCAAATTTTCTTCCCCATCAGTTCCAAAAACTTCTTAGGAAAGATGTTCACATTAGATTCCAGATTTAACATGACATCCTTCATCTCATACCCTCCTAAACATAGATTATTTTAGGGGCTTAATTTCCTCAATGGGATAATTTTCCATGGTTTTTTCCCAAAAATTATTCGCCAATTTCCATTTTTTCTAAAACAGATTCGCCCAAATTCCACAAAATAAAATGATTTTACCTTAAAAATTGCCAAAATTTTATAGAAACTATATAAAATCCTTAGAAATTTGAACATTTTTACAAAACTGTTGCCAAACATTTTACATTTTGCATATAATGGAATGGTAAGATTAGCCCATGTTTCTACATTTTAATATAAATTTCCACCCTTAAAATTATTCCTGCTCCTAAAACCATCTTCATCTTGAACTTCCTTCTTGTTCTTATTCTCTTATTCTTAACTCACCTTATATTACTATTAGGAAGAGATGCTGAGATGGGTTCATCATCTTCCAACATCAACACCTATCTTGATACAATATATATTAATCTCCTAGATATCTTTTGATAATGTACTGATTTGATGTAGCATCTCAAAACTTTACTTATGTGATTGGTAGACAATCCTCTAGAATTCCACTGGTCACCTCCTTATCATACTTAGGTGCATTCTAGAACATACCCAACACATCATGTAGGAATTGTTTATGCTTTCATACATAAAAATTTTATGGGGTGGTCATAGATTTCTTTATTTTTCCTATCAATATTAGTTTTGTGTCCATCCTAGTTGTTGCTCCTCCTTGCATCACCACATGCATACTATGTCCATATTCTCTATGTGGTTTTGTTGTCACAATATGTACCTTCTTCTCTTCCCAATTCTTTATGAAATACATATATTCTTCTATCTTGTAGTCTATTTTTTAATAGTAAGCACAAAGCACATGAGATTTGTACAATGCCACACAATGTGTCTAACTTCTCCATAGTTAAAATAAGTAGGTCACCTCGCACTTCCACATCTACATCATCTTCTTCCCTAGAATACTCCTTGTCCTTTTCCACCATTATCCTCCATTCTTTGAACTTGGTAGGAATCCATTTTGTGTTCTTTCATCAACTACAATAACCTACAGTTATTTAAAACATGTCTCATGAATTTACAAAATTCATAGAATGGCATGTTTGTTGAAGTTTGACCTTTTTGCAACATAAGAAAATAAGCTAGATTGTGTCCCCATTGTTTGCAGATTTCACACCACTTTGTCTTGCACCTCATGTAGAACATGTATGACATGCTTGTTCTAGTGTACTTGATCATCACTAGACAATCATTTAAATGATGCCCCTCTATTTTACATAGAGTTCACCAAACATTCTCAAAAACATATTTTCCCTTAGACAAGCCCTACAACTTATTATTTAGAGCAACAAGTTTACTTTAAATATGTGTCACCTCAAGGATGACCCTTTGCCTCTTGGTCTGGATTCTAGGTGTATTACAATATCCAATGCTTCCTCATGAGATGTGATGTGGATGTGATCTTCTGTTGCATTAAGGAAATATGTATGTGGGGTAGTAATCCAACAATAAACATTTCCATATGTTGGACATCGTGTATTCAAAAAGTTAACTTGCATAATTTTTAATGGGATTTTTCCCTGTGACCTTGGGTCATGTCACAATAGAACCTGACCATATTCAAAAGACAAACACTACCCTCACACATACAAACTAGTAATCAAATAACTACTTTTAGAAGAGAGAAGATAAGAGGCCACACCTTGTATCCTATCATTTGATGTCGTTCCTCACTCTCGACCTTTGATTCACTCCTAATATCTTCCGGTATCAGTCTGCAAAAGGAGATCAAGTCTATGTTGCCACTAGGTAGTTATGAAAACAAGTCATACATGTAATAAGAAAATTTAGATATGTAAAGAAAGTAAGCATATACAAATAGATTGAACAATATTACACAAATATGGAGGGAAAGATAACTCTTTTATTGAAAAGAATATGAGTAGGTAGTTACAACCTGACTCTAACCATCAACATTGCCTCGAAGCCAAATGCCCAGGTTCCTCTGTTGGTCCTTCAAGCATCAACTTTGGAGGATGACTCTTCCTCAAATGACCCAGAAGGGATAGGAACACACCCTACGGTCATATGTATGGGAGGAAGGAATGTTGGAAAATGAGTTTCCAAAACAAGGATTCTGCTTAGAGGATCAGGGAATGAAGGAATCTTGCAAAATTATTAGCATAATCTTGCACCAAGGATGTCCCCTTCACCCATACCCTCATATGTGTTTTTATACTATCCTCAAGAGGTTTGAGGTGGTTGAATTCTATTGTGTATAGGACAAGGGAAGTTTAGGAATGATCCCAACTGAAAAACTCGCCCGAAAATGTAGAATATTTTTATTTTTTCATATTTTTTAGGGCATCTACGAGTTGAAAACTAGCAAGGTGTGGATATCCACGGTTTTCACATGGGTGATTCACTGATGGAAACAAAAATGTTATTTTTTAGGTGATTTTGATGAAGGAGGATGGTATTTAAGTTTGCAATCCATGGAAAAGGACTAATCCATCTCACAAATGCAATTGATGTGGCAATTTATGGTATAACAGATGCCCCCTAATGTGTGAGGTTAGAAGGGAAACTGATGGACGCAATTCATTATAACTCTGAGAGGCGAGGATGCATTGAAGTATATCCAATGAAGGTTCCCAAACAAATGATCCAAGAACAAAAATCGCCAGCAAATATCAATTAAGAGTATTCTCTTCCTGAGTCAGACATACCTATGCTCAGGAGTAATGTAAGCATGGTCTGAAACTCAAGTACACTGCGGATCCATGGTATATATGAAAGTATGATTGATGTCCATGGCCATGAACAACACACAATGGATCCATGTGATATATATAAAGTAACAATCATGGCCACGAGGAATACATAGTGGATCCATGCAAAAAGTACATCATAGCCATGAATGGATACACAATGGAGCTATGTATCAAAATCAAATTAGAGGATATATGGAACCAATGGAGTGAAAAAATTGATCCTCCACAAGTACCAATGTCTAAGGGGTGATAAAATATATGTTGGGTAGGAGAAAAAAATATGTGATGCTCTTACTTCACCCAAAGTCTTCAAAACGATCTATCGTGGTATGAGTCTACATTATGTGAATAAATGTGTTGGGGTCAGACATAGTGATACATTATTTGATTATCAGTCATTTATGTATACCGTTAACAAAATTCATGTTCAAACTAAACCAAAACTTTAATATCCAAGATAAAAGTTCAAAAACACTATTCTTATAAATAGTGAAGTGATATATATATATATATATATATATATATATATATATATATATATATATGAATGAAAAAATAAGGAGGAGAAAGATCTTAAGAGAGGGACCATTCATCATCACGACAAAGAATAATAATATCTACTAAACATCTAAATAAAAATATTATAATATAAAGTTAGAAGAGATTTAATGAAAATATATAATAAGTTTTAAGAGAATGAGAAAGAATAAGTGCTTGGAAAGGAAATCACAGACATAAGAAAATGATAAAATCATAAAATTGAAATAAAAATGAGAATAGAGAGTACAAATTAGTAATTATTAAGACAAATGAAAAGGTTTAAAAGAGAAAATCATTGAAAAAGTCATTTTGAATAGATAAAAAATGAATCAAACATAATGACAATATCAAAATGAGAAAAAATAAGTTAAATATAATGACAAAATAAAAATGAGAAAGTTTATAAAAGCGACAAAGAAAAATCATAAATGGCGAGGAAATATAAATAACACATATAATAAGTTTCGTTAAAATTATAGGAAAGGGAGATACTAGTAATACTATCTGGGAGGGATGGAGCTTTTTTTTGGAGGGTTAGGGTTTTCTTTTCTTCTGTCAGGGTTGCAGGATTATCGAGCCATGACAAGGGTCTAGTGAATAGGCCCCGGGGTCTGTAGCCAGGACAACTTCCGGCCATAGCGTCGTCTTCGGAGGGTGTGGCCCAAAAAACCCCAGAGGTGCGGGGCACACAAAATCTTTCTTGGCAGCCGCAAGAGGATGCATATTTTTGGAAGCTTAGACGATGACAGGTGGGGCACAGGGCCTGCCTGGGAATGGGGTACCAGGGCTGAAGGTCGGAGAGCCAGGGATACCCTTGAGTGTGACGGATGTGGGATTGGAGGAAACACTGATAGAGGTGACAGGTTCAGTTTTCTCCTTGACGGGAGAGCTGCCTTTCTTTGGAGGCCCGGGTTACTCTGAGGGTCGGGGAGAGGGTTACACATGTTTCCCCATGTCAGTAGGGGGATTTGATGGGGGGTTGGGATTTGTTGCGGGGGAGATATCCATTGGACTTAACGTCCCACTCTCAAATTTTTTGGAGGTAGCAACATTAGATGGACCAGTCTCTCTCTCAGACGGTTTCAATTCTTCTTCGACATTTTCGCCGTCAGACTTCCTGGTGGACGCAGATCTGGGTGGGGGTAGGGGACCTGGGGTCTCCTCTAGCGGGGGTGCTTATGAAATTACAACTGTTACTTTTCCAAAAAAGAGGGGGGCATTGCCTTCCAGAGACTCAAAAAGGGTGGAGTGGCAGACAAAGGGCCTGAAAAGCGCGGAAGGATGTCACAACTCTTCATCAAAATCTGTTAGGTGTGCTCGCGATAGGGCCTGCACCGAGCGCCTAGTCTTTGGAGAGGACGTCAACATGGACAAAGTATTGGACTTCTCAGAAAGGGCCGTGGTTGGACGGTTTAGAGGCAAGAAGCTGCGCATGGCATTCTTTAAGGACTGGATAACCAAAACTTGGTTACCAGAGATCACTAAGATGCCTCACATCCGTCTACTCACCAGAGGCGGGTTTGCCTTCATCTTATCCTCCACAAAGGATGTGGATTGGGTTTTAAAGAAGGTCCGGAGCTTAGAGAACACCCCCACTATCCTTAAACGATGGACCCCTTCCTTTGATGCGAAGACGGAAAGGATCGATGAAGAACCCATCTGGGTTAGGCTCCCAGGGCTCCCAATGCAATTCTGGAACACAGATTGTTTTTCAGCCATTGGAAATTTGTTGGGAATTTTTTTAGAAGCAGATATGTCCTTCGAAGACACGGGATGCATGTCAGTGGCCGAAATTTTGGTCAAGCTCAATATGAGGGAGGGTTTATTACAAGAGATCACGATAGACTTGGCGACTGTGACGTTCATCTAGACTCTGGACTATGAAGGGATCCCCTTCAGATGCCACAGTTGCCATGTTTACAACCATGGAGTTGCAGATTGCCCCATGCCTTTCAAAGGGAGCAGACGGAAAGCCAAAGGCATGGTTTCAACCTTCTCCCCTCTGAGAAAGGTGGAGCACCAACTGGACTCTGGCATGACAAAAGGGAGGGTGAAGCCTCCCTCAACGGACTCGGGGACTAAAGGAACATGCTCGGGAAGTATGGGTTTTTTGGGAGACAGTTCAGTCGCGCCACTTGATGCAGGGCCAAAATCTTCGCCTTCCCCAGGGAACATCCTTCACCCTGAGCATGACTCATCCGGTAAGTCATCACTGGATGTCTCTTTTTTTGTTTCCTCTCCATTTTCAACTATGGATTTAAATGGTCTGGTTGGGAAATCCGTGGTTCCTCCTTTAATTATGGGTGGAAAGGGTAACCTTCTAGCCAGTTTGTCCTCTCTCACTTGCCCCTTGTCCTCCAGTGGTTTGGTATTTTCTCCTCCGCTGGTCACACCTTCTTTGAACTTGGGGAGGGAGGGGGGCCATAATTCGACTGTTGTTTTGACTCTTCCAAGCCAGATATCCTTACAAGCAGGTGGGGTTCCGACTCCTGGTACTGACCCTCCCTCGTGCTCTCACTCTCCGCCTCCTACCATTGTGGCCCTCTCTTCCACTCTCTCCTCCTCCTTAGCTACACCCTCTGCCTCAACAAACTCTTCTTCGGAAGATAACATGGTTCATTATCATCTTAGGAAGTTTGCAAGAGAATATTTATTCTTATGAAAAATGGCTCACATAAAGCATCGAAGTAAATTAATTAGTGTACAAATCCATTTTTATTTTTTTAAATTTGCAGTGGATTAGATATTTTCATGAGATATTGACGTAATTGAGAAGTGCTAACTAAATGTATTAGAATGATTTAATGAGTGGATATATCCATTTTGTTTTGAAATTTGAATTTTTTAAAAAATTTGCCCATTGGCCTTACTACTTATATCCTTGGCTTTGGCTGGGCTTTTCAAGGGTTTTCTAAGTCTTTGCCTCGAAATGAGGGTTTTTTCCATTTTATTAAATTTGAAAATTTAAAATTGATGCACTTGCAATCATTTGGATTTTTGTATAATCTTATGTTGTGTAGCCTATGTGAGAAATGGAGGACAATAAATAATTGAAACCAATATTATACTTAATATAATGACAAGTATTTGGTATGAATGTATCTTTCTTTGTTTTGATGTCGTTTAAAACACATATATGATACATTAACCATCCAACACACTTCTCTTATCTTCAAATAATGTATCTTCTCTTATCTTCAAATAATGTATCATCTTGATTCAATTCGATGTTTCCTTTCCCCTGCTTCAGGGGTATGCTAGTCACATTAATGTATACTTTATTGTATTTTCAAAGTGGTGTGATGAGTGATTGTAGGATCATTGTTGAAATTCAATGTTCACCTTTGTTTATTAAACAAAGGATTGAAGACATTTTAATATTTTTAATCTCTTTTCATTTATGTTCACACAAATTAATAACTTGCTAATTTTAGGTTAAAAATATAGATTATGAATTTTTTAAAATAAGTTATTAATTTTTAAAAAGTTTATTTTTATTTAATTTCTTTTTGTTCTAGGTTGGTGACTAGCCTATCTTCATATATCATCTATAAATATTAAATAAAGTAATGTTTAACTTAGTGACAAAAACTAAAAGTAACGTACTTTGGTTTAGTGATATCCCCCCCAAAAATATTAGATTCACTTTACATTATCTAAGTCCCAAAAAGTTGTAATTCGTTCATAGAAAATTACTTGGAAATTGTTTCTATTATATTTGACAACAATATAATACACCCTTGAAATTTGAACAATCCCTTTTGTGCATAGTAGTCATGCACCTAGATCCCTAATATTTGAATTTTCAACTTGTCCTTCTTTCAACCCATGTAATATATTATGTTTTACTCTATATTTCCCTCCACCCTCATATATGAGGGTACGTTAAGTCGCTCACCCGTTGTGGGTGAGGTACAAACCGCTTGTTTGACCTTAATAAGTAGAGCCCTATCGTTCTCCTTTAAGCTAAGCGTTACTCACTACCTTATCTTTGTATCCCCGATCAAAACCCTCCCCAACCACATATTTTTTAAAGAAAATATGGTGTTTGGGGGTTCATAAGGGCTGCGCACCTCTAGGGTGAATAATTCACATTTGTCATTAGGGAGTAAAACATAATATATTACATGGGTTGAAAGAAGGAGAAGTTTAAAATTCAAATATTAGGGATCCCGGTGCATGACTGCTATGCGCAAAAGGGATTTTTCAAATTTCAAGGGTGTATAATATAGGGAAGGTCACATGTTTGACTCTCTTGACCCCCTTGGGATTAAGCTGCAAGTGCATACTTTACCTTCTTTACCATCTTCAAAAGGTTTTCTGCAATAAATTGGCAATTTTACTTCACGTTCAAACTAAACTAAAACTTTAAGATTCAAGGGAAAAGTAAAAAAAAAGCTATTGTTATAAATAGTGAACACAAGAATTGATGAAATGGTAGTGAAATAAATATTAAAGATAAAATTAGAAGAGATTTAATTTAAATTTAATAAAAGTAAATAATAATTTTTAAGAGAATGAGAATGGATAAGTGCATGGAAAGGAAATCGTGGACACAAGAAAATGAGAAAATCATAAATGATTGAAATAAAAATGAGAAGAGAGAGTACTAATTACTAATTATTAAGATAAATGAAAAGGTTTAAAAGAGTAAATAATTGAAAACGACATTCTAAACAGAAATAAAATGAGTCGAACATAATGACAAGATAAGAATGAGGAAAAATGAGTTGATAATAATGACAAAATAAAGATGAGAAAGAAGAATAATAAATGGAGAGGGAATATAAAAAATACATATGATAGGTTTCATTAAAATTAAAGGAAAGGGATATATCGAGTAATTGTATCTACTAAATATCTAAATGAAAATAAAGAATTAAAATATTGTAATAAAATAAAATAATATGAAAGAAAAGAAGTGATGAATGAGAGTGAAATAAATATTAAAAATAAAATTAAAAGAGATTTAATTTAAATTTAATGAAAATAAACAATAAGATTTAAGAGAATGAGAATGGATAAGTGTTTGAAAAGGAAATTGTGGACACAAGAAAATGAAAAAATCATAAACGATTGAAACGAAAATGAGAGGAGGGATTACTACTTAGTAATTATTAAGACAAACTAAAAGGTCCAAAAGAGAAAATTATTGAAAAAAACATTTTGAGTAGAGAAAAAATGAGTCAAACATGATGACAAAATAAGGATGAGAAAAAGCGAGTTGAACATAATGATAAAATAAAGACGGAAAAGTTTATAAGAGCGACAAAGAAGAATACTAAATATTGGGGGAATATAAATAATACATATAATAAGTTTCATTAAAATTAAAGGGAAGGGAGAACTGACTAATGGTATCTATTAAATATCTAAATGAAAATATAGAATTAAAAGATTATAATAAAATAAAACAATATGAAACAAAATAATTGATAAGATGATAATGAAATAAAAATTAAAGATAAAATTAAAAGAGATTTAATTTAAATTTAAAGAAAATAAACAATAAGGTTTAAGAGAATGAGAATGGATAAGTGTCAGAATGAGAGAGATAAGTGCTTGGAAAGGAAATTTTGGACATAAGAAAATGAGAAAATCATAAATGAATGAAATAAAAATGAGAGAAGAGAATACTACGTAGTAATTATTAAGACAAATGAAAAGGTCCAAAAGAGAAAATCATTGAAAAAGACATTTTGAGTAGCGAAAAAATGAGTCGAACATAATGACAAAATAAGGATGAGAAAGTTCATAAGAGGGGAGTAGAGAAAAAATGAGTCGAACATAATGGAAAAATAAGAATGAGAAAGTTCATAAGAGGGGGATGTGATCATTCGGGGAAAGAAGAAAAATAGAAAGGTATGTTTTAAATGACGAGGAAAACTTGTGTATATGTGTAAAAAAAATGTTCATAGAAAAAAATAAAATTAAAAGGAATATAAAGTCCAATTGATTATGTGCAAATTGATGAGATGATAGTGAAATAAATATCAAAGATAAAAACAAAAATTAATTTAAAATTATTGAAAATAAACAATAAGCTTTAAGAGAATGAGAATGGATGTGTATGGGAAGGAAATTGTGGACATAAGAAAATGAGAAAATCATAAATGATTAAAATAAAAATTAGAGGAGAAAATAATACTTGGTAATTATTAAGAAAAATGAAAAGGCCCAAGAGCAAATCACTGAAAAATACATTGTGAGTAGAGAAAAAATGAGTTGAACATAATCACAAAATAAGGATGAGATATTTCATAAGAGGGGGATGTGATCATTCAAGAAAAGAAGGAAAAATAGATACATATGTTCTAAATGATGCAGGGACTTGAGTAAAAAAAAAGTTCATATAAATGTTAAAATTAAAACGAATAGAAAGTCCAATTGATAATGTGCAAATAGATGAGATGATAGTAAATACAAATTAAAGATAAAATTAAAAAAAAATAAAATTAATGAAAATAAACAATAAGCTTTAAGTGAATGAGAGTGGATAAGTGTTCTGGAAGGAAATTGTGGACATAAGAAAATGAGAAAATCATAAATGATTGAAATAAAAATGAGAGGAGAGAGTAATACATGGTAATTATTAAGACAAATGAAAAGTTTCAAATGAGAAAATCACTAAAAAAAGACATTGTGAGGAGAGAAAAATGAGTCGAACATAATGACAAAATAAGGATGAGAAAGTTCATAGGAGGGGGATGTAATCATTTGGGAAAAGAAGAAAAATTTACCTAAAAGATAAGGGAAACTTGTGTATGTGTGTACAATTAATCATTACAAATTTAAAAGTTAAAATTAAAGGAATAGAAAGTCCAATTAATCATGTACAAATTTATGTGATGATAGTGAAATAAATATTAAAGATAAAATTTAAATAAATTTAATTTAAAATTAATGAAATTAACCAACAAACTTTAAGAGAATGAGAATGGATAATTGTCTGGGAAGGAGATTGTGGACACAAGAAAATGAGAAAATGAGAAAATCATAAATGATTGAAATAAAAATGCGAGAATGCGAATGGATAAGTGTCTGGGAAGGAGATGGGAAGGAGATTGTGGACATAAGAAAATGAGAAAATCATAAATAATTGAAATAAAAATGTGAAGAGAGAGAAATACTTGGTAATTATTAAGACAAATGAAAAGTTCCAAAAGAGAAAATCACTAAAAAAGGAATTGTGAGCAGAGAAAAAATAAGTCAAACACAATGACAAAATAAGGATGAGAAAGTTCATAAGAGGGGAAGTGATAATTTTGGAAAATAATAAAAATAGAGCGATATGTTTTAAATGATGAGGGGAAATTGCGTATGTGTGTAAAAAATGTTCATATAAAAGTTTGAAATTAAAAGGAATAGAAAGTCCAATTGACCATGTAGAACAAATATTAAATAAAAAAATAATTTTTTTATTGTAACTATGGGGAATTGAAGATATGATAGTAGTAGGCAATGCATATAAACAATAAGATTCAAGAGAACTAAGGTATATTATGTTGTCACCCAAAAGGAAATCATGAACATGAGAAAATGATGACATCACAAATGATAAAATAATAAGGAGAAGATAATACTTTGTAAGTATGAAGAAAAAAAAAAGAAGTCCAAAAGATCTAAGAAAACGAGTAAATAATAAATGACGAAATAACAATGAGAAGATAATACTTCGTAAGTATGAATACAAACCAAAATGTAAAAGAGAACTAGGGTGGATAAGTGATTTAAAAGTAAATTGAAACTAAAAAAGGAAAGGAGAAAATAATACTTGATAATCGTTGGTGATAAATTTAGACTTTAGGTTATAAACTCATGCCAATAACAAAGTCTATTAGCATCGACATATTCAATATCTTAGAAGGATAAAGTCTCATCTCAAAAATTGATGAACATTAGATAAACACATTTGAATAATCAGAAATTGGAATATGCAATGTCATCTTATTACTATACATTCATATGAACACAATTAACACATTTGTTTTTAGGGGAAGCCATCACATGGTATTTTCTATTCAGTCCATATAATGAATCCATACATAACTCCTTATATCTCCATACAATTGTCAAGGGATTTGAACCTTGATCTTTGTTTCCTCCATACAATATATGAT
>JZKD02S1904047.1:0-12215 GCA_000966675.3 Picea glauca
TAAGAAAGAGTGTTGAGAGGAATTGCAAGAGCAACCCATTGGAGGGAGAGGGGAACCTGTGGGACCCAAACCTTTATCGAGGTGTGGAAAAAATAAAAATTGTATACAAACGAGGCAGGCATGCCCCATGCTCGTGTCATGTAACTCAAATGTGTAAGACAGTAATTGAAGTTGTATGTTGATGTAGATAACTGCAGTGCCCTGCGGAGAGGTTTGATAATGGAAGATGACAATTCTTATGGTGAACATACTCTGAAAAGAGGTGATGACACCCGTAAGAAGTGTTAATGATTCGCAGGCATTGATATCCCAACAAATTTCCGAGGTCTTTGTCTAGTATAAAACAACTGTAATAGTCACAAAGTAAGACCCATTGTAACATGAGATGGTGTTGAAGTCAAATGCTATGGGGGTCAATGGTAGCAGAGAGAAATGATGGTTCTCCCTATGTTTTCTGAGACTCCTCATTGTAAAGTTAATGAGAGTCAATATAGTGTCTCCCTTCTCGAAATTATGTTGATATCGACAGAAAGGGAGACGTGACTCCAAGAAGCAAAGGGCTTCAAGAAATCCACGGGATGAGATCGCAAATTGATGAGTAACATGGATGAAGTCAATATGTGGTGAGACTCAAGACTGCCCTTGGTTAGGGATATGTGTGAAGTATGAGTGGCAACAATCGTGAAACTGGATCTAGCGTCAGGGGGATGACTAGCTGTGGGTTTAAATTGTGCCAGAGGTGTGATAAAGTGGACAAACTCAGATATAGGTGGTACATGGACTGTGGGATACTCAAGGTTTATGGATGATGTCATAAAGAGTATAATGTAAAGGAATTCCCCAACAAAGGGTGACAGGGGTTGCTTTTCTGGAAAAGGAAGGTCGCTAAAGGTGACAACAAAAATCTATGTAAATGCAGGAAACAAAAGGCTTTGTACAATTATTGAATGAATAAATAATAAGTTGGGATAAACATGTAGATACAGAAATGGGTGCCCTAATGTAAGATGGTTTGGCCTGTGAGGGCACAAGTTGTATGAAGAACTGGTGGAGGGTGGGAACCCTATGGGTGGGTTTCTTTATGAGGTAAATGAATGGAGGGTAATTTGCAAATGGTAAAACCGATTGTGGATGAAACAAAAGATGAATGATACTGAAGGGGTGCATTCAAATTGAAACCATGATGAGAAATACTAGGAGTCCATTGGGAAAGCTAGCATAATGAGGAGAAGGAGTATGTGTTTGATTCTTGAACATGCGTAAGACTATCGGGACTCCCATCCCTAGGGGATGAAAGAAGCATGAGTGTCAAAGTGCCAAAGGGGACTATGAATGGGACAACACCTGTGGGGGATAATGCTACCGGGTAAAAATACTTGAAATGAAGCGGAGGTGAGAGTACTGCAGAGTCATATGTGAAGATCCTACAGGAAAATGTCAGAGGGTGTGACTGGGAGATGCAATCAGTATTCAGAGGGAATGACTACATGCCAGTGTTAAGAATTTACCTGAAGAGAATGTTTTGATTTGTGGTGATCGAGTACCTGTCCACATAAAAAAAACAAATACCCGATGTGAGAAATATTTAAATATAAAGAACATATAACAGTTATTTGATAATTTTGAACATGACCATATGTACCTGAACGTGATGTGAAAAAAATGCTCCCCGGGGGTCGGGGATGGATGGTAACCCAGAGAATATGATTGTGTAGGTGGTAGGATCCCGATCTTGTGGTTGAAGACGGATCAAAAAATAGAGACTCAGAGCTCTTGTAATTGAGCATGGAAGTTTGGAAAAAGGGACTATATATGGTTGTAGGGCCCACAATGCCACCTCATTTTTACCTACTGCCATAGTGAGTTGACGAGAGGTGGATTTGGTTAGAGCGTCGACTCCTCAGGGGCCCATGAGACCATCGTGGGGAGATCCGCAGGCGGGAGAGAGACATCAGAGGGATGAGGCTATTGCAAGGCCAACTGATGATGTGAGAGCTGGTAGGAGATGCATATTCGATGACCTTGGTGCAGGCCCATTGAATGTGCCTCAGGGAGAAGTCGGCGGGGTATTGGAGGATTTTGAATAAGGGCCATTTGATGACTCCTATATTCAATGATCTATTAGAATATAGAAGATTGTGCTTGTTTAACCATTGATGATACCCTCATCACCCAACCATAGGCCAACACCACCCTCCGAGCACCTTGACCTTGACCGAGAAGATAATCCTAGTAGAAATCCAATAGCCAAGAGAGGCCAATGCACCAAGAAAGAATAGAAACTAAGTTGAACAGATGATCCCACCCAGAGGCTAGCTCACACCTTCCCAGAAACTTGCGCACAGGCTGCAACTGCACCTGCGCAGATCCAGTTCTCTCTGCAACTGCTGAGATGATGAATAATGAAAACTAGCGCCCTGTATTTATAGTAGTCTGGGCAGTTTTACTGGGGACGACTTCTCCTTCTGGGTATTAATAAATTCATATTAAATATATTTCTGCAGCCAACAAATTTTCTAGGGTTTATTTCACTTCTTTCCTTCCTTCCGGAGTATTTTAATCTCGTCATAGGTCACAGTAGAGGTTCATACCTTTCGAAGTTACCATAACATTAACACTCCCTCCTAGCTAGGGAGGTATGGTCTTGAGCACAACATACCATTCAACTGGTAGCAACATGAGCACCGTCATTATTATCCAACTGGATAATCTCCTATGACAACTGGTACAATATCAATTGATAGAACACCCCTGTGTTTATTCAAGGTAGTATGCAACTACTCAAACCATGAAACATAGTCACAAACAATGGAACAAATCCACCATAGTAGTATATCTCTACTATCTAGAGACAGGCAGTCTCCATAACAATCATCTGATGCCATCCTGCATAGAAAAATATTGATAAAATAAACCAAATCATGTGGGCCAATCTTTCACTCACATCTGTGAGCTCTGAAAGAATATCTGCCTTACGAACAGTGGAACATATCCACCACAGTAGTCTACATCTATTGTCATGCAATATTCATAACAAACATCTGATAACAACCTACATAGAAACAATGGTATGATATAAATTGAATCATCTGGGCCAATCTTTCACTCACGTCTGTGAGATATGAAAGAATATCTGCCCTATTTTTCTCAAACAAGGAAGAAGGATTGTTTCTGATTTCTGAACCTAGACCATTCCTCACCCTGGGCCATTCTTCCTACACTAATTAAAGTGCACCCTGGACAGAATGTATAAACCCTAAGGAATGTCTGAATCTGGACCATTCCCCACCCTGGGCCATTCCTCCTACACTAATCAAAGTGCGCCCTAGAGAGAATGTGTAAACCCTAAGGAATGTATGTCCCTGATTGTTGAGCCTGGACCATTCCCCACCCTGGGCCATTCCTCCTACACTAATCAAAGTGTTCCCTAGAGAGAATGTATAAAGCCTAGGGAATGGTTTTTCGAAGCATTTCCTCCATTAACCACAAGAGGAAAAGATTATCCTGCATCAACCTCCAAAATGGATCATTCCTCATGTTAACCACAATGAGAAATCATTGTCCGACGAGGCGAGCCATTATTCTTGAGTAACCCTCAAGAAGAGAGACTTCCCTAGACCACTCTCCACATTAACCACAATGTGAAGTCATTGTCTATGATACATTAGATTTTAGACAACCTCCAATGTTAACCACAATGGGAAGTCACTATCCGTCAGAAATCTCAATCCACTTTCCGAACAGGAAAGAATCTGTCCAATCTGGACTATTTTCAATTACAAAGATAAATGTTTCAATAATATTTTAGCGCTCCCTCCTAATCTGGAAAGACTTCCCTTTCATCTAAGGGAGTTATTTCCATGATCCCCATCTTCTTTCAAAAATATGCAAACTTTATTCTGGATAGAGGTTTCGTCAGGATGTCTGTTGTCTGCTCATTAGTGGGGATATACTCGAACTTTACCTTTCCTTCCTGGATTTTATCTCAAAAAAATTAGTATTTGATCTCAATGTTTTTCGACTTTTCATGAAACACTGGATGTTCTAATAATCTTATGCAACTCTGATTATCGCAATATATTGTGGTCAATTCTGGAATCTGATCAAATAAATCAAAGATTAACTTCCTTAGCCATACTGCTTATGCACATGCTTCACATGCTGCCATATACTCTGCTTCTATTTTGCTGAGTGCTACAGACTTCTATTTCTTGCTTCCCCAAGATATCATAGCGGAGCCCAAGATGAAACACATACCTAAAGTGCTCTTTCTGTCTTCTACACTTCCTGCCCAATCAGAGTATGTGGATCCATGAAGTTGGATGTCACTGGATGTGGTATATCTCAATCCATAGTTTATTGTCCTATGAATATATCTTAGGACATTCTTTGCAGCTATCCAATGCTCTTGTCTAGGTTCCACCTGGAACTTAATTAATGTATTTACAGAAAAGAAAATATATGATCAAGTATTTACCAAATACATCAATGATCCAATTAGCTATCGATATAGAGATGGATCTACTGGATCAGAATCTGGGACTTTTACTTTTCTTATTTCCACATTCATAGGAGTATCCATGGACTTATAGTCCATCATTCCAAATTTCTGAAGGATCTTTATTGTCTACTTTCCTTGTCCAAGAAACACTTCACCATGCTTCTGCCATACTTCTAGTCCCAAGTAATAATGCATGAGACCTAGATCTTTCCTATCAAATTCAGAAGCTAATTCCTTCTTGTACTGGATAATGAGATATTCTTCACCTGTTATGAATATATCGTCAACATATAATAGTAGAATCACAGGTGCATTATCCGTGACTTTATAATAAAGGTTTGGATTTGAATGACTCTTGGAGAAAACAAGTCTTGTTAGATAGTTTTCCATTCTGGCACACCAAGCCCTTGGAGCTTGCTTGAGTCAATATAGAGATTTCCTCAATATGCAAACGTGATTTTCTATGGAATGTACCTCAAACCCTTGAGGTTGTTCAATATATACTTCTTCTTCAATTGCTCCATTTAGAAAAGTTGTCTTTACATCCATCTTATGTAAATTCCATCCCATGGAAACAACAAGAGATATGATAGCTCTGATGGAGGTATACCTAGCCACCGGAGCAAAGGTTTCATCATAATCTTCTCCCTCCTTCTGCGAAAACCCTCTGGCCACGAATCTTGCCTTTTATTTATCCACGCTTCCGTATGTTGCATGTTTGATCTTGTATACCCATTTTGAGGTTACCATGGATTTTTATTTAGGTCTAGGTACAATTTCCCATACCTCATTTTTCATAATGGATTGATGCTCTTCCATCATAGCTTCTTTCCATTTTCCCTTTTGAACTACTTCTTCAAATGTGGTTGGTTCTTCATCTAGAAGCTTCATCATGTATGTTGCATAACTTGAGAATCTTTTTGGTCTTTTACTCTTCCTAGATGTTCCTTCTGGAACCTTGAGTCTTTCTGCGTCTTGTAATGTAGCATCAAGCCAAGCTGTTCGTTTCTTGGTCTTAGGTACGATAACTGAATCATTGTTTTCACATGGCTCCATAGGATGATCGAGTTGATCCTTTTCGTCATTTTCGTTTTCTGTGTTTTTTTCATTATGTTCTTCAAACTCTTCTTCTTCTATAATTTCTTCGGTGGATTTTCTAAAGTCCATCCTTTCATTGAACGTTACGTCTCTGCTAACTTCGATATTGTGTGGTTTTGGAATATATATTCTATAGGATTTGGATGAATTACTCTATCCCATGAATATTCCCTTCTTTCCTGAGGGTTCTAGTTTATTCCTTTTGTCTTTGGGAATATGAGAATAAACTGGACATCCAAATATTCTTAGGTTTTCCATGTTAGGTTTCTTACCTGAGAAGGATTCTTCTGGTGTCATGTCCTTCTATATACTATGAGGGATTCTGTTCTGTACATATATTGTCATCATTGCTGCTTCTCCCCATAGAAACATGGACAGACCTTGATCGTTCAATAAGGATTTTACCGTTTCTTCGATAGATCTATTCTTCCTTTCTGCTCCACCATTTTGTTGAGGATTATGAGGAACAGTCAGCTCCCTCCTAACCCCTGCCTATTTGCAGAATGCAACAAACTCCTTCGAGGTGTATTCTCCTCCATTATCTGTTCTTAATGTCTTGATCTTCTTGTTCATGAGGTTTTCTATTTCTTCCTTGAATTCTTGGAACTTGTTGAATACTTCGTCTTTTGGTTTCAATAGGTATAGCCACGTCTTTCTCGAATAGTCATCTATGAAGATTATGTATTAAAGATATCCTCCTAGATATCCGACTGGCATTGGACTGAAAACATCTGAGTGTATTAGATCTAGGATTCCCTTAGATCTGTTATTGTTTCTTTGAAATGGTCTCTTGATATTCTTCCCAAGGGCGCATCCCTTGCAGATTCCTTCATGTGTAGATTTCAATTCGGGTATTCCTTCAACCATTTTTCTGAGAAAAGGTAATGCTTGGTAATTGATATGAGTGTACCTTATATGCCAAAGATCATTAAGGTTGACTTCTTCATGTACTAGAGCTTCTTAATTTTGTTCTAGCAATCTATACGTATTTCCTTCACGACTTCCAATAACCCTGTTAGCACTCTGTAATTTTCCCAAGGATGAAGAGGCAGTCACAGAGGCAACATCAAAACCACTTTGAGTCTTGGATCTATCCCTCCAAGACTTAGAGAGGGATCTCTTTGTCTGATATAGCTTTGTTTGAAAAGAATATTAGGCTAGCTATGCAGAATAGGGTTATGTTCTTGGGGTTTTCTGGTTGAGACAGCAAAAGAAGACCATTGGGCTATGGGGTTTGTGACAAGTTTGAAATTGAACATGGTTCTATAAGGTATTTACACAAGGAAAGGTAATGTATATGTTGTATTCTTTAGAAATAAAGTGATGTAAAAGAGGAACAGACGAGATAATCAACTACAACAAAAAAGCATCCAAGAATTTCTTCATTGTAGTATCGGAGGAAAACATTAAAATTCTCAAAAGCATTGCACAAAGTATCAGGGATAAATTATTCATTAAATCTCTTTTTTTAAAATTAGAAAGAGAGAAACATAATGAATAATAATTATAATCACATTCGACGAAGCAAGAAAACTTCACCAATCGTCGACACACAGGAATCCTATGAAAAAGTCCCTTTGTATTCCTGGTGAATCAGAAAAATGTTACAGGGAATAGCCTTCCTGGGCATGAGATCAACAGCCTTTACATTAAAAATCATCTTTGAATAAATAGGGGAGATCCCCCAAAAAGTTTCGAGAGTCAGTTTTAACCGCCTCGGCAAAAAATAGCCATAAATCCCTAAAAATTTGGAACTGCCTGCCATGAAAGATGGGCCTAATTTCTACGAAAAATGGGTCTGAACAGACATCTTTTTCTCTTCAACACTGACACCTGGGAAAAAAATGAAGGATTTTATTGTATATGGGCATGTGATGGACAAAAAACTCCTTCGGTTTTGGAAAATTCACCTCCAACTGGTCGTAACAACTCCCGCAAAATCAGGACTATAACGGAAAAGTGAAAATATCGAAAAAAGGGCCTCGAAGATGGCTTCTATTCTCCTTGATCGTGGAACCTGTGAAGAAAATGAGAGAGGTTTTTTTTCTTCATCCCGTTATGGAGAAAAAACTCTCTCGGTTTCTTAAAATTCATTTTCATTTTCCCAAAAACGACCTCGGATGAAGACATGCTGAACAGGCAAAAATAGGAAAAAAAACGACAAAGGCAGTTTTTTTTCAGGATAGGTGGTATTCCGGACCCCCCCTGAGGTGGTAAGAGGTTTTAGGGGAGGGGGGGGTCTACTGGGATAGGGAGACGACACTTGTCTGGGGAGTGGTATTGTAAAACCATCATTCCGGACCCCCCCCTCTCGTTAAAATCCGGATGGTGAGGGGGGGTCCGGAATTTTTAAAGACTGTTTGATTTATTTGATGTGAATTTGGATGGGGCATGATGTGTGAAGGTGTGCATGGATTTTTGGGTGGGGTAGACTTAGGATAGCATGTTTTTTTTAGTTTTTTAATTTTTTTGTTATTTGTTTTTTGTTTTAATATTATTTTTATTGTTTACGTTTTTGTTTAGTTCTTTTATGTTTGTTTTTTTTTTGTTTTGTTTTATTTTATTATATGTTTTGGTTTTTATATTTTGTTTTTTATATTTGTTTTTGTATTTTATGTTTTATATTGTATTTTAATTGTTTTGTTACTTTTTTTTATTATATTTTGTTTTTTATTTATTTTTGTTTTGTGTTTGATTTTTATATGTTTTGTTTTCTAATTTGTTTTATTTAATATTTAATTAATCCTAATTACTAACCTTAAACAACCAACTTAATTAGACTAAGTTAATAATTAAATAATAATTAATCTAATCATTATTCGTTTTTACATTATCCTACTACAACAACTTTATTGGGCTAACAAGCATTTAGAAAATGTCATTAACCCCTTAACATTATTCGTTTATTATCCTAAGTTTTTTTATTCATGAATGGGTGGTGGGAGAGATGTGGCTCAGGGATGAAAAGACAAGGGAATGAGTGGTGCAGCGTGGATGAAGGATGCAGCAGGGTGATGGGGGATCGAGCAAAATGAATGGAGGGGAGAAACGGGATCAACCGAGCCAGACTTCATCATCACAAGAGAAACGCCAAATCAACAGTCGAAGAATCGAGTTACCTATGATTATAGGTCCCCAACATAGGCTCCACCTGGGGATGGCAGCTTCTTTCAGGAGGTGTCAAGAACCACGAACCTCTGAACATGCAGACTAGTGTTTTATCCATTGGGTTGATCCCAAAATCTTATTCCACAACATGTACCTGTTTTGATCTTGCAACTGAAACCGAATTAAAATAAACACTACTGAAAAGGAGATGCTCGGAATGCTAAGCTTATTCAAAACTGCTACCTACCCTACATTACTGACAATTTCATCTTTCTAAATGATACAATAATGCCAATGTAACCAATCAAGTAGTTGTTGAGACCAGAGGACTGTTTGACTACTCGTTAGCACAGTGAAAAGTGCAGCTTGACCTTTTGCCCATCGACTCAAAACTGCAAAGTGAAAAGGCCACTGCTGAAAACATGTTTGATATTTACCATAGAGACCTCGACAATCTTGATGAACAAAAGTACTGCCAGAGATATATTGAGGCTCTACAGTGAAAAAATTCTCCATATAGGTAGCTATAGGATCAAGGTAGAAATGACATGTTCCTTGATTTTCAGATGGCAGCTCTAGCACTATATCTATGTTATTTTCATCTTCATGCATTTCTTGACATGGCTGCAACTGTTCTGATGGGCTTTGTAATGTGACTTCTGTTGAAAAAGACAATGAAGTTGACTGCCTGATCATGTCAATATCATAACAGTGTTTTATCCCATAGTTGGATGATGGAGGAAAACTTTGACAACACCAGTCATCCAACACATCAGATATTGGATCCTGTAGAAATTGAACTGACTCTTGCATTGGTTCCACCGCAACTTCTTGATTTTCTGTGTATTTATCCTTTAGCATATACTCAAGATTCCTTTTCAAAAACTAAGATGAATTAAAGCATAATGGTACAGAGTTGTTTTTGATTAACTCAGAATTTGCCTTAGGCCTTAATATTTCCTCTGAAATTTGAAAATCAAAGTTGGTAAATGGCAGCAACTCTAGATTTAGAACAACCTCAACATCAATAGTGACATCTTCACCTAGTTGATCAGAAAATTCTCCCTCTCTACTATTGACAACTTGCTTACAATTTCCTCTCAAAAATTGAAAAGAAGAGAAACATAAAGGCAAGGATTTTTCCCTTACTCTGAAATTTTATGCCTCTTCCTCATTACGGTCATGACTATTGTGCAAGGGATGATTGTCATATTTGAACTGTAAATGATCTTTTTCCTGCCAACAACAAGTTGTTGGTTGTTTTGAACAGTCAACATCTATTTCAGCCTCTTGATCATCATCGTATTGGTCATACTTGGGTAAATTATCCAAGTAGGGAATGTTATCAAACATGCACATCATATCAGTCGGTTGTTCCTCAGCAAGTTGGGATGGAGCTTCATCTTTGACTATGTTGTGAATTGAATACATGAAAGAATCATTATTCAAACCATGGTGCCAAGGATGAGCAGCAAAATGTTTGGGAACTGTGACATTTTCTTTCTCTAAAATCAATGGACCATGATGTCTTTGGACGACAAGCTCATCTTTGCTATTGATCCTCTGCATCATCTCTTCCATGGCACTGGCCAAAATCTCCAGTTTAGCTTCTGATGACTTCAGCTGCTCCTTTTCTTTGTCCTTTAACTTTGACCTTTTGATTAGCAAGTTGGTCTCCACATCAACTGCAATGCTCTGCATTTCTTCAAGGCTTGCACTGTTCCTTTCTCTTAACTAAAATGTCATCTCAGGATCGAAGGCATCTGGGTAATGCAAGTGAGTTGATCCTGGGGGTGGCCTTATATCAGCAAGTATTGCATGATATACCTTATTGAATCTGGCTGAAAAGTGATGTATTTTCTCCCTTGGCTTTCTTTTCAAGTGGTCATACTCTTCTAGGATGAGGAAAACATTTCTCATGACCACCCATCTATCTAAGAAAACTTGCATGAACTGATGAAAATTTATGATGCTTGCAACTGGAAGATTTCTAAACCAATTTTTAACTTTACCTTGCAATGACAAGGCAAACATACTGATACAGACATCATCATCTTCAACCTCATAAAGGTCAAGGAAATCCTCAAGGTTTTGAATATGCTTTTCAGCAATGATCTTCCCATTTTCTCCATCAAACCTAGGCAGATTATTGATGTAATTGACAGGGAGGTCATGGAGAATAGGAGGCAAATCTAGAGGCTGGTATCAGTCTGGGACTTTTGCAAGCACAGGAGATGAAGCAAGAGGCTTACACCCATCCAAAGGTTTTGCAAGAGTAGGAGATAAAGTAGGAGGCTTATGTCTCACTAGGCTTTCTACAGGTGCATCTGGGATGTGCACAGGTGTATGAGCATGTACATAATCTACAATTTGGGGTTTAATCTCTTGAGGCTCTTCAGGTTGAAAATGATCATCCTGAATTTCAACAATATACTCTAGTCCAGGATCATGATAAGAGAGAAAGTAATTGTAGATGAAACCAAAGATGTCTTGAATGCAATTTGAGCTTGAGTAACTGGTCTTTCTAGGCTGCTTGGCCATGCTTTCGGTTCTTCCTCCAGTGGAGTACTTGAGTTGGCACTGTCTGAAGCTAATTTGGAGTTTCCAGGTGAATTATCTCAGCCTTCTTTTTTCTGTTCACTGTCCACCATCAGTGATCAGATCTGGAGCTTTGAAGTGTAATACTGGGGAAAGGTCCCCAATGGAGTCACCATTATGTTAGCACTCTGTAATTTTCCCAAGGCTGAAGAGGCAGTCACAGAGGCAACATCAAAACCACTTCGAGTCTTGGATCTAGCCCTCCAAGACTCAGAGAGGGATCTCTCTATCTGATATAGCTTTGTTTGAAAAGAATATTAGGCTTGCTATGCAGAATAGGGTTATGTTCTTGGGGTTTTCTGGTTGAGACAACAAAAGAAGATCATTGGGCTATGGGGTCTGTGACAAGTTTGAAATTGAACACAGGTCTATAAGGTATTTCTACAAGGCAAGGTAATGTAGATGTTGGATTCTTTATAAATAAAGTGATGTAATAGAGGAACAGACGAGATAATCAACTACAACAAAAAATCATCCAAGAATTTCTTCATTGTAGTATCAGAGGAAAACATTAAGATTCTCAAAAGCACTGCATAGAGTATCAGGGATAAATTATGCGTTAAATCTCCTTTTGAAAATTAGAAAGAGAGAAACATAATTAATTCTAATTAGAACCACATTCAATGAAGCAAGAAAACTTCACCAATCGTTGACACACAGGAATCCTGTGAAAAAGTCCCCTTGTATTCCTGGTGAATCAGAAAAATGTTACAGGGAATAGCCTTCCTGGGGGTGAGATCAACAACCTTTACATTAAAAATCATCTCTGAATAAATAGGGAAGATCCCCCAACAAGTTTCGAGAGTCGTTTTTAACCGCCTCGGCCAAAAATAGCCATAAATCCCTAAAAATTTGGAACTGCCTGCCATGAAAGATGAGCCTAACTTCTGTGAAACATGGGTCCAAACAG
>JZKD02S1904047.1:12413-30714 GCA_000966675.3 Picea glauca
AAAAAAAAAAAGGGGCCTCGAAGATGGCTTCTATTCTCCTTGATCGTGGCACCTGTGAAGAAACTGAGAGAGGTTTTTGTTCTTCATCCCATTATAGATAAAAACCTCTCTCAGTTTCTTAAAATTCGTTTTCATTTACCCAAAAGTGACCTCGGACAAAGACATGTTGAACAGGCAAAAATAGGAAAAAAAATGACAAAGACGGTTTTTTTTCGGGATAGGTGGTATTCCGGACCCCCCTGAGGTGGTAAGAGGTTTTAGGGGGGGGGGGGTGGGGGTCTGCTGGAATAGGGAGACAACACCTGTCCGGGGGGTGGTATTGGAAAACCATCATTCTGAACCCACCCCTCTCGTTAAACTCTGGATGGTGAGGGGGGCTCTGGAATTTTTAAAGACCGTTTGATTTATTTGATGTGAATTTGGATGGGGCGTGATGTGTGAAGGTGTGCGTGGATTTTTGGGTGGGGTAGACTTAGGATAGCATGTTTTTTTCAGTTTTTTAATTTTTTTGTTATTTGTTTTTTGTTTTAATATTATTTTTATTGTTTACATTTTTGTTTAGTTCTTTTATGTTTGTTTTTTTTTTGTTTTGTTTTATTTTTTTATTTGTTTTGGTTTTTATATTTTGTTTTTTATATTTTTTTTTGTATTTTATGTTTTATATTGTATTTTAATTGTTTTGTTATTTTTTTTATTATATTTTGTTTTTTATTTTTATTTATTTTTGTTTTGTGTTTGATTTTTATATGTTTTGTTTTTTAATTTGTTTTATTTAATATTTAATTAATCCTAATTACTAACCTTAAACAACCAACTTAATTAGACTAAGTTAATAATTAACTAATAATTAAATAATAATTAATCTAATCATTATTCGTTTTTACATTATCCTACTAAAACAACTTTATTAGGCTAACAAGCATTTAGAAAATGCCACTAACCCCTTAACATTATTCGTTTATTATCCTAAGTTTGTTTATTCGTGAATGGGTGGTGGGAGAGATGTGGCTCAGGGATGAAAATACAAGGGAATGAGTGGTGCAGCGTGGATGAAGGATGCAATAGGGTGATGGGGGATCGAGCGAAATGAATGGAGGGGAGAAACGGGATCAACCAAACAAGACTTCGTCATCACGAGAGAAACACCAAATCAACAGTCAAAGAATCGAATTACCTATGATTATAGGTCCCCAAAAAACCCTAGCGTCCTCTATGCTAGAATTCTTATGCCATGATAACACCTTTCCATCCATGAAGGCTATTATGTTTCCTTTGTCTTCTAAACATGATATAGATACAAGATTCTTTTCTAAACTAGGTACATATAGAACATTGCTTAAGTGAACATGATTACCTGATTCCAACTTGACGGAGGCTTGTCCAAATCCTTCAACGAGGTAAGTTCTTTTGTCTCCAAGCTCCACTTTGTACGATGTCTTTCTCTCATTTAGATTTGAGAGTCTAGTTTGATCTCCCATCACGTGCCTGGAAGCTCCACTATCGATTATCCACATATCATATTCAATCGTCCCGGTAAGTGCTAAGTAGTGTAAGACACTGATTGTTTCACACATGTCTTCGGTTGACTGGTAATTGGATATGCCTTGATCCAAAACTTTAACTTCATCATTTCTGTCTTCTGAGAGAGCTACAAGGTACGTTGAGTTAGGGTGCATCTGAATATCTTCTCTTTGAGCAATATGCTCCATCACAAGGTGTCGGATCAGAGATTTAGGGTTTCTGCAACTGCTTCTGCTAGTAACCCTAGCTGCATTTCTTTTGGATGTTGCTCCTTCTAGTAACCCTAGCGGCAGTTCCTCAGCGATCTCAATGTCTAGTGGCTATGCTTCCTTCTAGTGTTTTAGGATGAATGTAGGAGGTGTGGACACATAGCCTATTAGAATATAGAAGATTGTGCTTGTTTAACCATTGACGATACCCTCGTCACCTAACCATAGGCTGAAACCACCCTTCGCGCACCTTGACCTTGACTGAGAAGAGAATCCTGGTAGCAATCCAATAGCCAAGAGAGGCTAATGCATCAAGAAAGAAAAGAAACTAAGCTGAACAGATGATCCCACCCAGAGGCTAGTGCACACCTTCCCAGAAACTTGCGCACAGGCTGCAACTGCACCTGCGCAGATCCAGTTCTCTCTGCAACGGTTCAGATGATGAATAATGAAAACTGGAACCCTATATTTATAGTAGTCTGGGAAGTTTTACTGGGGCTAACTTCTCCTTCTGGGTATTAATAAATTCATATTAAATATATTTCTACAGTCGACAACTTTTCTAGGGTTTCCTTCACTTCTTTGCTTCCTTTTGGAGTATTCTAATCTCATCATAGGTCATAATAGAGGTTCATACCTCCCAAAGCTACCATAATATTAACACTCCCTCCTAGCTTGGGAAGTATGGTCTTGAGCACAACAGACCATTCAACTAGTAGCAACACGAGCACCATCATTATTATCCAACTGGATAATCTCCTATGACAATTGGTACAATATCAATTGATCGAACACACCTTTGTTTATTCAAGGTAGTATGCAACTACTCAAACCATGACACATAGTCAAAAACAGTTGAACAAATCCACCACAGTAGTATATCTCTAATGTCTGGAGACAGGCAGTCTCCATAACAATCATATGATGCCATCCTGCACAAAAAAATATTGTTAAAATAAATTGAATCATTTGGGCCAATATTTCACTCACATCTATGAGCTCTGAAAGAATATATGCCTTACGAACAGTGGAACATATCCACCACAGTAGTCTACATCTATTTTCATGCAATCTTCATAACAAACATATGATAGCAACCTGCATAGAAACAATGTTATGATATAAATTGAATCATCTGGGCAAATCTTTCACTCATGTCTATGAGATATGAAAGAATATCTTCCCTACTCTTCTCAAACAAGGAAGAAGGATTGTTTCTGATTTCTAAACCTAGACTATTCCTCAGCCTGGGCCATTCTTCCTACACTAATTAATGTGCACCGTAGATAGAATGTATAAACCCTTAGGAATGCATGAATCTGGACCATTCCCCACCCCGGGCCATTCCTCCTACACTAATTAAAGTGTGCCCTAGAGAGAATGTGTAAACCCTAAGGAATGTCTTTCCCTAATTGTTGAACCTAGACCATTCCCCACCCTAGGCCATTCCTCCTACACTAATTAGAGTGTGCCCTGGAGAGAATGTATAAACCCTAAGGAATGGTTGTCTGGACCATTTCCTCTATTAACCACAAGAGGAAAAGACTGTCCTGAATCAACGTCCAAAATAGACCATTCCTCATGTTAACCACAATGAGAAATTGTTGTCCGATGAGGCGGGCCAGTCTTCTTGAGTAACCCTCAAAAAGAGATATTTCCCTAGACCACTCCCCACGTTAATCACAATGGGAAGTCATTTTCTATGATACATCAACAATTAGACTACCTCCCATGTTAACCACAATGGGAAGTCACTATCCGTCAGAAATCTCAATCCACTTTCTGAATATGAAAGAATCTGTCCAATCTAGACTATTTTCAATTACAAAGATAAATGTTTCAATAATATTTTAGTGCTCCCTCCTAATTTGGAGAGTCTTCCCTTTCAGCTAAGAGAGGTATTTCCACGATCCCCATATTCTCTCAGAAATATGCAAACTTTATTCTAGATAGAGGTTTCGCTAGGATGTCTGTTGTCTTCTCATCAGTGGGGATATACTCGAGCTTTACCTCTCCTTCCTGGAATTTATCTCAAATATAGTAGTATTTGATCTCAATGTGTTTCAACCTTTCATGAAACACTGGATGTTCTGATAATCTTATGCAACTCTAATTATCACAATATATTGTGGTCAATTCTGGAATCTGATCAAATAAATTAGAGATTAAATTCCTTAGCCATACTACTTTTGTGCATGCTTCACATGCTGCCATATACTCTGCTTCTGTTGTGCTGAGTGCTACAGACTTATGTTTCCTGCTGCTCCAAGATATCATAGCAGAGCCCAAGATGAAACACATACCTGAAGTGCTCTTTCTGTCTTCTGCACTTCCTGCCCAATCAGAGTCTATGAATCCATGAATTTGGATGTCACTGGATGTGGTATATCTCAAGCCATAGTTTATTGTCCTACGAATATATATTAGGACATGCTTTGCAACTACCCAATGCTCCTATCTAGGTTCCACCTGGAACTGAATTAATGTATTTACAACAAAGAAAATATCTGGTCGATTATTTACCAAATACATCAATGATCCAATTAGTTGTCGATATAGATATGAATCTACTAGATCGGAATCTAGGACTTTTACTTTTCTTATGTCCGCATTCATAGGAGTATCCATGGACTTATAGTCCATCGTTCCAAATTTCTAAAGGATCTTTATTGGGTACTTTCCTTGTCCAAGGAATACTTCACCACGCTTCTGCCATACTTCTAGTCCCAAGTAATAATGCATGAGATCTAGATATTTCATATCAAATTCAGAAGCTAATTCCTTCTTGCACTAGATAATGAGAGATTCTTCACCTATTATGAATAGATCGTCAACATATAATAGTAGAATCATAGGTGCATTATCCACAACTTTGTAATAAAGGTTTGGATCTGCATGACTCTTGGAGAAACCAAGTCTTGTTAGATAGTTGTCCATTATGGCATACCAAGCCCTTGGAGCTTGCTTGAGTACATATAGAGATTTCTTCAATATGCAAACATGATTGTCTCTGGAATGTACCTCAAACCCTTGAGGTTGTTCAATATATACTTCTTCTTCAATTGCTCCATTTAGAAAAGTTGTATTTACATCCATCTGATGTAAATTCCATCCCATGGAAGTAGCAAGAGATATGATAGCTCTGATGGAGGTATACCTAGCCACCGGAGCAAAGGTTTCGTCATAATCTTCTCCCTCCTTATTGAAGAACCCTTTGGCCACGAATCTTGCCTTGTATTTATCCATGCCTTCGTCTGTTGCATGTTTGATATTGTATACCCATTTTGAGGTTACCACATATTTTTCTTTAGGTCTAGGTTCAATTTCTCATACCTCATTTTTCATAATGGATTGATGCTCTTCCATCATAGCTTCTTTCCAGTGTCCCTTTTGAACTGCTTCTTCAAATGTGGTTGGTTCTTCATCTAGAAGCTTTGTCATGTATGCTGCATAACTTGAGAATCTTTTTGGTCTTTTACTCTTCCTGGATGTTCCTTATGGAACCTTGAGTCTTTTTGCATCTTGTAATGTAGCTTCAAGACAAGCTGGTCATTTCTTGGTGATGCAGGAGCATCGCGACTACCAAAGCAAGCGTGGAGCCAGCGCATGTGTTTTTAAACACATGACATATAAGCTTGATAACTTTTTTTGAATTTTCATTAAAGATGGAGTGCCATATCCTTCAATGAAACATTTATGAAGGAGTGCCTGTTGTATTGTATCAGACCTCGATCCTTACGCTCTTGTCTGAAGTAGATAGGAGGCATTTATTTTAGTTAATGCAGGTAGATAGGATTTTAATTCCAGAATAGATAGTTTTAGAATTCATGAGGGAAAACGGATATAGACACCCTCCTTTGTACATTGTAACATTATCAAGCATTCATGAGCAAGGAGAGAAGAGAAATCAGAGAAAATTGTGAAGAACACCCATGTATAGGCGTTTGAATTAATAGAAGAATGTTCTTATTCAAATTCATGGCTGGTGTTATTTCTCTATGTATATTGTTCATGTGCTTATGAATGTTTTCTTTCTTGATATGAATTTTCTTTGTATATGTTGTGCATGAGATTTCATGACTGAACTGAAGTCTGAAAGGGAGATGGATTGAGTTTCAATTGTTTCTCTATCTGAGCCAGGAGATTCTTGCAAGGTGTGCAGTTGAATTCATCTGCAAGGAGTGTGTTGATGAAGGCTCAGCAGTTTGACTTTGTTCTCATTCACCCAGAAGTGGAAATAAGTTTTTGAAGTCATGCAAGGAGTGCGCAGGCTGAAGAATAAGAAGTCTCAGTTGTTAATCTGAGCAAAGGGAGGTCAAACACTGTTGTTGCTGGAACGCGCAGAGTAGAAGGAAGGTTGAATACTTCGAGTATTCGCAGGATTGCCGCAAGGAGTGCACGCAGGGAACTCTAAGGAGGACTTGAGAAGTTGAAGAAAAGTCCAAGGAGGGAAAAATCCCTCAAAATATTGAAAGGAGCTTTAGTCTCCTGAAGAAATCCTCGAGGAGGAGGAATCGACGGCTAAGATTCGTCGAGGAATCTGCGAAGTTCCGACAGCCGTTAGATCTTGAAAAAGTTGTGTAGGGTTTAAAGCTGAAGGAGCAGAAGAAGACCCCGGAGATTCGAAATTCGAGATATCGGGGTTTCTGTGGTCGTGGAACTCTTGTAGAAAGGAATCGCGATCCGTGATTTCCCGGAAGAATCTCAGCCATTGATCTCGATGAGACACGTGTCAAGAAGTAGGGGGAGTCAGTGGAGCTCGGCTCATCGGAGAATCAGAACTTCCGGAGCCAAGAGTCTTGTGCATGAATTCGCGATTAGAAAATTCTCGAGGGGATTAGGGTCGTGATCACGATAGGGACATGTGGCGCGAGATCCCAGGGAGTCGAAGTTCAGTATTTCGGGGTTCTCGCATACAACGGAATCACTGCTGGAGGAATCACGAAACTTCGAAACGCAATAACCACGTATCCACAGCACTAAGTGGAAGACAGGTGTCGACATACCGAAGTTCGGGGAATTGAATATCCCATGTTTATTGACAACGGGAATCGCGATCTTCTGATCCGTGATTTCCTGATAGGGTTAAGGGCCTTAGTGCAGGACAGATGTAGGAAGGTCGAGCATTTCCGCGACTCGATGACAAGTGGCATCGGAGATCGAGAATCAGGGATTCGCAAGGTAAGTGGTTTACGGTAGCGCAACCACCAATTTCCCAACGGAACAATCTCCAACAAGATAAAGGAAGCATGGGCGAATATCCATCGGGTTTCGGAGTTAGTGAAGACCTGATCCTGTGCTTTCAGGACTCGCGATATTGCAAGGTCTGATTTCCCGATTTCAAGGAGGGAGGTCACAAAAAGCGTTATGTGGGTGACAAAGTCCCGAAAGGGGTTTTGAAGAGCATTCTAGCTCTTCAGTCCTAGGAAAAAGAAGGTCCTGGTGGAAGTGGACGTGCCTAGGTGCGGTCTGCGTCAAAGTGGTATCAGAGCGAGATTTCTTGTCTGTATATTTCAGGCAAGAGGGCAGAAGAAGAGAAGGAGCACTCTGATACACAGCAGAGTGGTATCAGAGCGGGATTTATATCTTGTTTCTGTAGCGGAGGAAGAAAATTCACCATGCCGCCCAGAAGAGAAAGAAAGTCACCTGAACCCGAGGATAGGAAGGTGAGAAGAAGGGGCAGACAAGTAGCTAATCCAGAAATGGAGAGGCAGATACGAGATCTTCAAGCAAGGCTGGAAGATATGGAGGCAATGCAGAGACGCACAGTTAGTGCGGGAGATTTGAGTGACTCCGAAGGCAAATTTGAAGCCGAGCCACAAGAAGAAGTTGCAGCTGAAGATGCAGCCAATGAGAAGTTGATTAAAGCCATTGCCAGGATGAGTTCAAAGACAAAAATGGACATTCCAACTTATGAAGGTAATTTGGATGCAGAAGAGATTTTGGACTGGATTAGAGCTCTTGACACCTACTTCGATTACGAAGATATCGAAGAGGATAAAAAGGTCAGACATGCTGTCACGAAATTAAAGGGACATGCAGCATTATGGTGGGACGAGATTCAAGCAGATAGGCGTTGTAAGGGCAAGCAAAAGATTAAAAACTGGGATCGAATGATAGCAAAGATGAAGGCAAAGTTCATCCCAAGGGATTATCAAATCACACTGTTCAGGAGGATGCAGAACCTGAGACAGAAGTTAATGAAAGTTAAGGAATATACCGAGGAATTCTACAGGTTGAATATTAGGGCAGGTCATTGGGAGAGTGATGATGAAAAGGTTGCCAGGTATATGAACGGCTTAAGATACGATATATAGGACGAGATGAGTATGATGACCATTCAAACGGTGGAAGATGCGTATCAAATGGCTTTAAAGGCTGAAGAGAAGCTGAGTCGTAAGCCAGGACAGCGAGGTCGAGGCAGAAGTCAGCCCAAGGGTAAATCAGTTGCCCAAGATAAATTCCAGAAGTCCAAGGACGACTGGAAAAAGCCTCAGGCAAGAACAGAAAGAGGCGGAAGCTCACAGTGAGGCCAACACACTGAACAGCGAGGACAACACGCTGAACAAGGTGGAGGATACGTAGACAACAACACTTTTCCTCGTACCCGAGGTAGAGGAAGAGGATGGGGCGGATTCATCACATGCTATACGTGTGGAAAAAATGGCCATAAATCCTTTGATTGTTCAGATAGGAAGAAGGACGGAGGAGAAGTGCACATCGTCGAGGCACAAAGGTGGGACACAGAAGCAGAAGACGCAGAAGACGAAAGGTCATTGATGATGCGTAAAGTTCTCTTAACACCCAAGAAGGAGGTGGAGGACACAGTTCAGAGGAACAGACTTTTCAGAACTGGATGCAAGACCAAAGACAGGAAACGCAAAGTTATTGTGGACAGCGATAGCACAGACAATCTCGTTTCAACCGAGATGGTGGAGAAACTAGAGATGGAGATGACTGATCACCTGAGTCCATACAAAGTTTCATGGCTACAGAAGGGATTTCAGGTGAGTGTCACTAAACAGTGCTTTGTTGACATTAAAATAGGAGGATATAATGACAAGATTTTATGTGATGTCATTCCTATGGATGTTTGCCATTTACTGCTGGGAAGACCATGGCAATATGACATAAACGTAGTTCATGATGGGAAAATGAATACGTATACCCTGGAGAAGAATGGGAGAACACATATGTTACTTCCAATAAAAGATAAGGAGGTAAAGCCAGAAGTGAACAACAGGGTACTTCTCATGAGTGGGAAGGAACTTCTTACCGAAGTTAAGAAGAAAGAAGATCCACAATTCTTTGTGGTCAGAAAACCCAAAATCATTTTGACTAGCACAAGAGTGGATGATTTGCCAGAAGAAATTCAGGAACTGCTGGAGGAGTTCGATGATATAGTGGTAAACGAATTACCCCATTCGTTGCCACCGATGAGGAGCATAAGTCACCACATAGACCTTGTACCGGGAGCTAGTTTTCCAAATAAGGTTGCGTACAGGTTGATGCCTCAGGAGAACGAGGAGGTTAAGAAGCAGGTCCAGGAGTTATTGGACAAGGGATTGGTCAGGGAGAGTTTGAGTCAGTGTGCCATTCCAACGGTACTCAGCCCAAAGAAAGATGGAGGCTGGAGAATGTGCACCGATTCTAGAGCCATTAACAAGATCACCATCAGGTATAGGTTCCCATTGCCAAGAATGGATGACTTGATGGACTGTTTAAGTGGAGCCAATTTTTTTTCAAAGGTCGATTTGAAAAGCGGATACCATCAAATTCACATGAGGGAAGGCGATGAATGGAAGACAACCTTCAAGACCAACGAAGGTTTGTACGAATGGCTAGTCATGCCGTTTGGCTTGACGAATGTGCCAAGTACATTCATGAGGTTAATGAATGAAGTGCTGAAAGAATTCATAGGTAAGTTTGTCATTGTTTATCTAGATGACATATTGATTTTCAGCAAAACTAAGGTAGAACATCTGAAGCATTTAGATGGAGTAATGAAGAAGCTACAGCAAGAGAAGTTGTTGATCCATATGAGGAAATATTCCTTTATGAAGACAGAACTCATTTACTTGGGATTTGTCATATCGGCAAATGAATTGAAGATGGATCCAAATAAAGTGGATGTAATAAAGAATTGGCCATCACCAAGAAATGTTTTCGAGGTGAGAAGTTTTCATGGACTGGCGAGTTTCTATAGGAAATTCATCCGAAATTTTAGCAGAATCAGTGCAGTGATGATGGACACAGTCAGGAAAAGACATAAATCTTTTCATTGGACTGAAGAGGCTGAGAAAAGCTTCAATCTGTTGAAGCGTAAGATCATAGAGAAATCGGTGTTGGTGTTGCCGGATTTCCGAAAGACGTTCCAGGTGAAATGTGATGCGAGTGGCTTTGCCATAGGAGCGGTCTTGAGTCAGGATGACAGACCAATTGCTTATTTCAGCGAGAAGCTGAATGAGGAAAAGGAAAAATACTCCACATATGATAGAGAATTTTATGCCATCATACAGGCATTGAAAAAATGGAGACACTATTTGATTCCAAGGGAATTCATTTTATATAGTGATAATCATGCATTGCAGTATGTAACTCAGCAGGAGAAATTAAATCAGAGGTATGTTAAATGGGTAGAATACATGCAGAATTTTACATTCATTATCAAACATATTTCAGGTACAGCTAACAAAGTGGCTGATTCTTTGAGCAAGAAATTTTTGTTGTTGTAGGAGTTCAAAGTCAAGACTTTAGGCTTTGATGATATCAGGGAGATGTACGCAGGTGATGCAGATTTTGCAGAGGCGTATGGAGCAGCTGAGAACCCAGTTCTCAGAGACAAGAGTCCTTGGAAAGATTACATGATCCAAGATGGATTGTTGTTCAGAGGAAATCAATTATGTATTCCAAATTGCTCCATGAGGGAGAACTTGTTGAAAGAAAAGCACAGTGGAGGCTTAGCAGGGCACTTTGGCCATGACAAAACATTCGTGAAGCTAAGCAAGTCATACTTTTGGCCAGGGATGCGGTTAGAAGTTAAAAGGTTTGTTGACAGATGTAGAATTTGCCAACATTCTAAGGGAAGAAAGCAGAATGCAAGTCTTTATCATCCATTGCCCATACAAGAAAGGCCATGGGAGGCGATCAGCATGGATTTCGTACTAGGATTGCCGAGAACGCAAAGAGCACATGATTCCATATTTGTGGTAGTTGACAGGTTTTCAAAGATGGCACATTTTATTTCGTGCCAGAAGACTAGCGATGCGACTCACATCGCAAATTTATTCTTCAAGGAGGTTGTTAGACTTCATGGACTGCCGAAAAGCATAGTTTCGGACAGGGATACCAAATTCATTGGACATTTCTGGAGGGCACTCTGGAAGAAGATGGGAACTAACTTAATGTTCAGTTCTGCCTATCATCCACAGACAGATGGGCAGACAGAAGTGGTCAATAAAAGTCTAGGAGACTTGTTGAGGAGCTTAGTGACAGAGCACCACAACAGCTGGGATAGTGTATTGCCACAGGCAGAATTCGCCTACAATGATTCGGTGAATCGAAGCACAGGGAAAAGTCTGTTTGAGATAGTATACGGCAGACAGTTGAAAGGTGTTTTGGAGTTGAGGGATTCAGGACAAATAATGACTCAGAGCGCAAGCACTGAAGAATTCGCTGAGGTGATGAGGGAACTTCACAACAATGTGAAGCAGCGACTGACAGAATCGAACCAGGAGTACAAGCGCAGAGTGGATCAGCATCGGAGACAACTTCAATTTGAGGTTGGCGATCTAGTTCTGGCACATCTGAGGAAAGAAAGGTTCCCAAGGGGAACATACAACAAATTGAAAATGAAGAAAATTGGACCATGCAGAGTCCTAAAGAAATTGGGAGAAAATGCTTATGAGATTGAATTGTCGGATGAGATTGGAATATCTCCGACATTCAATGTCTCAGACTTATATCCCTATAAGGCTGAGGAAACAGCAGCTGAAAATGATGAACAGTCAGAAATCCAGTGGCAGAGGTAGATGTCGATTGCAGAAAAGCCACAAATGGAGTGTATACTTGATAAAAGGGTGAGAAAAAAGACCAGGCGAAAGCAGTATTTTGAGTATCTGGTCAAATGGAAGAACCATCTAGTGGAAGATGCCAGCTGGGAGATAGAAGCAGTAATTCTGAAGCATGGATAGACCGTGCAGGAGCTCATGGACAGGAGCCCATGAAATCTTTCAAGCAGGGGAGTATGATGCAGGAGCATCGCGACTACCAAAGCAAGCGTGGAGCCAGTGCATGTGTTTTTAAACACATGACATATAAGCTTGATAAATTTTTTTGAATTTTCATTAAAGATGGAGCACCATATCCTTCAATGAAACATTTATGAAGGAGCACCTGTTGTATTGTATCAGACCTCGAGCCTTACGCTCTTGTCTGAAGTAGATAGGAGGCATTTATTTTAGTTAATGCAGGTAGATAGGATTTTAATTCCAGAATAGACAGTTTTAGAATTCCTGAGGGAAAACGGATATAGACACCCTCCTTTGTACATTGTAACATTATCAAGCATTCATGAGCAAGGAGAGAAGAGCAATCAGAGAAAATTGTGAAGAACACCCATGTACAGGCGTTTGAATTAATAGAAGAATGTTCTGATTCAAATTCATGGTTGGTGTTATTTCTCTGTGTATATTGTTCATGTGCTTATGAATGTTTTCTTTCTTGATATGCATTTTCTTTGTATATGCTGTGCATGAGATTTCATGACTGAACTGAAGTCTGAAAGGGAGATGGATTGAGTTTCAATTGTTTCTCTGTCTGAGCCAGGAGATTCCTGCAAGGTGTGCAGTTGAATTCATCTGCAAGGAGTGCGTTGATGAAGGCTCAACAGTTTGACTTTGTTCTCATTCACCCAGAAGTGGAAATAATTTGTTGAAGCCATGCAAGGAGTGTGCAGGATGAAGAAGAAGAAGTCTCAGTTGTTAATCTGAGCAAAGGGAGGTCAAAGACTGTTGCTGCTGGAACGCGTAGAGTCGAAGGAAGGCTGAATACTTGGAGTATTCGCAGGATTGTCGCAAGCAGTGTGCGCAGGGAACTCTAAGGAGGACTTGAGAAGTTGAAGAAAAGTCCAAGGAGGGAAAAAGCCCTCAAAATATTGAAAGGAGATTTAGTCTCCTGAAGAAATCCTCGAGGAGGAGGAATCGACGGCCAGGATTCGTCGAGGAAGCTGCGAAGTTCCGACAGCCATTAGATCTTGGAAAAGTTGCACAGGGTTTAAATCCGAAGGAGCAGAAGAAGACCCCGGAGATTCAGAATTTGGGATATCGAGGTTTCTGTGGTCGTGGAACTCTTGTAGAAAGGAATTGCGATCCGCGATTTCCCAGAAGAATCTCAGCCATTGATCTCGGTGAGACACGTGTCAAGAAGCAGGGGGTGTCAGTGGAGCTCGGCTCATCGGAGAATCGAAACTTCTGGAGCCAAGAGTCTTGTGCATGAATTCACGATTAGCAAATTCCTGAGGCGATCAGGGTCGTGATCATGGCAGGGACACGTGGCGCGAGATCCCGAGGAGTCGGAGTTCAGCATTTCGGGGTTCTTGCATACAACAGAATCGCTGCCGAAGGAATCACGAAACTCCGAAATGCGATAACCACGCAGCCACAGCACTAAGTGGAAGATAGGTGTCCACATACCGGAGTTCAGGGAATTGAATATCCCGTGTTTATTGACAACGGGAATCACGATCTTCCGATCCATGATTTCTCGACAGGGTTAAGGGCCTTAGTGCAGTACAGATGTAGGAAGGTCGAGCATTTCAGTGACTCGACAAAAAGTGGCATTGAAGATCGAGAATCGAGGATTCGCAAGGTAAGTGGTTTACGGCAGCGCAACCACCGATTTCCTGACAGAACAATCTCTGACAAGATAAAGGAAGCATGGGAAAATATCCATCAGGTTTCGGAGTTAGTGAAGACCCGATCCTGTGCTTTCAGGACTCGCGATATTGCGAGGTCCGATTTCCCGATTTCAAGGAGGGAGGTCACAAAAAGCGTTTTGTGGGTGACAAAGTCCCGAAAGGGGTTTTGAAGAGCATTCTAGCTCTTCGGGCCTAGGAAAAAGAAGGTCCTGGTGGAAGCGGACGTGCCTAGGTGCGGTCTGCATCACTTGGTCTTAGGTATGATAACTAAATCATTGTTTTCACATGGCTCCATAGGATGATCAGGTTGATCCTTTTCGTCATTTTCATTTTCTGTGTTTTCTTCATTAGGTTCTTCAAACTCTTCTTCTTCTATAATTTCTTCGATGGATTTTCTGAAGGCCATCCTTTCATTGAACATTACGTCTCTGCTAACTTCGATCTTGTGTTGTTCTGGAATATATATTCTATAGGATTTGGATGAATCACTATATCCCACGAATATTCCTGTCTTTCCTGAGGGTTCTAGTTTATTCCTTTTGTCTTTGGGAATATGAGAATAAACTGGATATCCAAATATTCTTAGGTTTTCCACATTAGGTTTCTTACCTGAGAAGGATTCTTCTGGTGTCATGTTCTTTAATATATGATGAGGGATTTTGTTCTGTACATATATTTTCATCATTGTTGCTTCTCCCCATAGAAATATGGATAGACCTGTATCGTTCAATAAGGGTTTTATCGTTTCTTCGATAGATCTGTTCTTCTTTTCTGCTACATTGTTTTGTTGAGGATTATGAGGAACAATCAGCTCCCTCCTAACCCTTGATGATTTGCAGAATGAAACGAACTCCTTCGAGGTGTATTCTCCTCCATTATATATTCTTAATGTCTTGATCTTCTTGTTCATGTGGTTTTCTATTTCTGCCTTGAATTCTTGGAACTTGTTGAATACTTCGTCTTTTGATTTCAGTAGGTATAGCCATGTCTTTCTTGAATAGTCATCTATGAAGATTACGTAGTAAGTAAATCCTCCTAAATATCTGACTGGCATTGGACCACAAACATCTGAGTTTATTAGATCTAGGATTTCCTTATATATGTTATTGTTGCTTTGAAATGATCTCTTGATATTATTCCCAAGGGCACATCCCTTAAAGATTCCTTCATGTGTAGATTTCAATTATGGTATTCCTTCAACCATTTTTCTGAGAAAAGGTAATGCTTGGTAATTGATATGAGCGTACCTTCTATGCCAAAACTCATTAAGGTTGACTTCCTCATGTACTAGAGCTTCTTCATTTTGCTCTAGTAATCTATACAAATTTCCTTCACGACTTCCAATAACCCTAGCGTCCTCTATGATGGAATTCTTATGCCATGATAACACCTTTCCATCCATGAAGGCTATTATGTTTCCTTTGTCTTCTAAACATGATATTGATACAAGATTCTTTTCTAAACTAGGTACATATAAAACATTGCTTAAGTGAACATGATTACCTGATTCCAACTTGAGGGAGGCTTGTCCAAATCCTTCAACGCAGTAAGTGCTTTTGTCTCCAAGCTCCAATTTGTATGATGTCTTTCTCTCATTTATATTTGAGAGTCTGGATTGATCTCCCATCATGTGCCTTGAAGCTCCACTATCGATTATCCACATATCATACTAATCATCCTGGTAAGTGTTGAGTAGTTTAAGAGACTGATTGTTTCACACATGTCATCGGTTGACTGGTAATTGGTCATGCCTTGATCCAAAACTTTAACTTCATCATTTTTATCTTTTGAGAGAGCCACAAGGTGCACTGAGTTAGGGTGCATCTGAATATCTTCTCTTTGAGCAAGATGCTCCATCACAAGGTGTCAGATCAAAGATTTAGGTTTTCTGCAACTGCTTCTGCTAGTAACCCTAGCTGTAGTGCTTTTGGAAGCTGCTCCTACTAGTAACCCTAGCGATAGTTCCTCAGTGAGCTCAATGTCTAGTGGTTATGCTTCCTTCCAATGTTTTAGGCTGAATGAAGGAGGTCTTGGCCCATAACCTGTTAGAATATAGAATATTGTGATCGTTTAACCATTGACGATACCCTCGTCACCCAACCATAGGCCGAAACCACCCTCCAAGAACCTTGACCTTGACCGAGAAGACAATCCTGGTAGCAATCCAATAGCCAAGAGAGGATAATGCACTAAGAAAGAATAGAAACTAAGCTGAACATATGATCCCACCCAGAGGCTAGCGCACACCTTCCCAAAAACTTGTGCATAGGCTGCAACTGCACCTGCGCAGATCCAGTTCTCTCTACAACTACTAAGATGATGAATAATGAAATTGGCGCCCTATATTTATAGTAATTTGGGTAGTTTTACTGGGGCCAACTTCTCCTTCTATGTATTAATAAATTCATATTAAATATATTTCTGCAGCCAACAAATTGTCTGGGGTTTCCTTCACTTCTTTGCTTCCTTCTGGAGTATTCTAATCTCGTCATAGGTCACAATAGAGGTTTATGCCTCCCAAAGCTACCATAATATTAACACTCCCTCCTAGATAGGGAGGTATGGTCTTGAGCACAACAGACCATTCAAATGGTAGCAACACAAGCATCGTCATTATTATCCAACTGTATAATATCCTATGACAACTAGTACAATATCAATTGATAGAACACACCTGTGTTTATTCAAGGTAGTATGCAACTACTCAAACCATGACACATAGTCACAAACAATGGAACAAATCCACCATAGTAGTATATCTCTACTATCTGGAGATAGGCAGTCTCCATATCAATCATCTGATGCCATCCTGCACAGAAAAATATTGTTAAAATAAACTGAATCGTCTGGGCCAATCTTTCACTCACATCTGTGAGCTCTGAAAGAATAAATGCCTTACAAACAGTGGAACATATCCACCACAGTAGTCTACATCTATTGTCATGCAATCTTCATAAAAAACATATGATAGCAACCTGCATAGAAACAATGTTATGATATAAATTGAATCATCTAGGCCAATCTTTCACTCACGTCTATGAGATATGAAAGAATATCTGCCCTATTCTTCTCAAACAAGGAAGAAGGATTGTTTATGATTTTTGAACCTGGACAATTTCTCACCCTGGGCCATTCTTCCTACACTAATTAAAGTGCACCCTAGACAGAATGTATAAACCCTAAGTAATGTCTGAATCTGGACCATTCCCCACCCTAGGCCATTACTCCTACACTAATAAAAGTGCACCCTGGAGAGAATGTGTAAACCCTAAGGAATGTCGGTCCCTGCTTGTTGAACCTTGACCATTCCCCACCCTAGGCCATTCCTCCTACACTAATCAAAGTGCACCCTAGAGAGAATGTATAAACCCTAAGGAATGGTTGTCTGGACCATTTCCTCTATTAACCACAAGAGGAAAACACTGTCCTGCATCAACTTCCAAAACGAATTATTCCTCATGTTAACCACAATGAGAAATCATTGTCCGGCGAGGTGAGCCAGTCTTCTTGAGTAACCCTCAAGAAGAGAGACTTCCCTAGACCACTCCCCACATTAACCACAATGGGAAGTCGTTGTCTATGTTACATTAGCAATCAGACTACCTCCCATGTTAACCAGAATGGCAAGTCACTGTCTGTCAAAAATCTCAATCCACTTTCTGAACAGGAAAGAATATGTCCAATATGGAATATTTTCAATTACAAAGATAAATGTTTCAATAATATTTTTCAATACTATTTTAGTGCTCCCTGCTAATTTGGAGAGTCTTCCCTTTCAGCTAAGGGAGTTATTTCCACGATCCCCACCTTCTCTCAGAAATATGCAAACTTTATTCTAGATAGAGGTTTCGTCAGGATGTTTGTTGTCTTCTCATCAGTGGGGATATACTCGAGCTTTACCTCTCCTTCCTGGACTTTATCTCAAATAAATTAGTATTTGATATCAATGTGTTTCAACCTTTCATGAAGCACATGATGTTCTAATAATCTTATGCAACTCTGATTATCACAATATATTGTGGGCAATTCTAGAATCTAATCAAATAAATCAAAGATTAACTTCCTTAGCCATACTACTTATGTGCATGCTTAACATGCTGCCATATACTCTGCTTCTGCTGTGCTGAGTGCTACAGACTTCTATTTCCTATTGCCCCAAGATATCATAGTAGAGCCCAAGCTTAAACACATACCTGAAGTGCTCTTTCTGTCTTCTGCACTTCCTGCCAATCAGAGTCTGTGAATCCATGAAGTTGGATGTCACTGGATGTGGTATATCTCAAGCCATAGTTAATTGTCCAACAAATATATATTAGGACATGCTTTGCAGCTATCCAATGCTCTTGTCTAGATTCCACCTGGAATAAAATTAATGTATTTACAACAAAGAAAATATCTGGTCGAGTATTTACCAAATACATCAATGATCCAATTAGTTGTTGATATAGAGATGGATCTACTGGATCAGAATCTGGCACTTTTACTTTTCTTATGTCCGCATTCATAGGAGTATCCATGGACTTACAGTCCATCATTCCAAATTTTTGAAGGATCTTTATTGCATACTTTCCTTGTCCAAGGAATACTTCACCATGCTTCTGCCATACTTCTAGTCCCAAGTAATAATGCATGAGACCTAGATCTTTCATATCAA
>JZKD02S1904047.1:51112-75262 GCA_000966675.3 Picea glauca
TATCTCGATTCTAGATGAGCTCACCATTCCTCTTTCTTTACTCGAATCTCCACTGCAAAAGCTCCCACTAAACCTAGGTTTATCACAGACCCAAGATAAACTTGATCTATCAAGATCGAGCCAAACCCTCAGCAACAAAGGCGTCCCTCTAAAGCCAAAAATGAGCTCTGATACCACATGTAAGTTTTAAACCTGCGAAGTAAAGCAATGCATATAGATTCTTAAGCAATACAGAAATTAATCAATCGCTCATACACAGAGCACACAGAGATTTTATACCAGAAACCCTCAACTGGGAAAACCTTTCTTATTTTCATTATATCGAATTTCACCATTCGTCATACAATATATACAATGTTTTTAGGTATTCCGTAGATACCAAAACCCTAATCCCTTAATCCGGGATTAATTTACAAATTTGCTAAAAATAGCAGTTGTCGTATCTGACACACCCACACACACACACATGCAAAGAATATAACACATACCCAACACTCAGCACCTCGGCCTCCTATGCACAAATTTCCAACCCCTTTTCTATATTGAACGCTACCTTTAGACACTTCATAACCCTTGGTGTTTAATATTTTTTGAATTTGATGCTATGGAACCTCTTATAATCTTTATTGTTAACATAGTATTTCCATAAACTTTGAGATTTAATGCCACTTTTCACTTTTCCGATAAAAAAGGTCACTTAACTCCATCGAGCTCCATGTCTTCCAATTTTGAGGCCATGTCTTCCAATGTTTAGTTGCTTGTTACTTTATAACTTGAACAAGAAAGTTTTGAAACTTAGGAGGAGCTTCGATTTGAATTGATTTGATGGGGTTGGACTTTCATTATGTGACCTACGTTGATGAATGTTTCATCCCATACCCACATTTCCAAATCAACAAGTATGACCACGGGCCATAGAGGGATGATAAATCACCACGTTGTGAAAGGTGTTGAGCAGAATTCATGAAGCAAAAACATGCATGAAGAGACTAAAGCATGTCTACAATATGAGCTACGAAAACGTAGTCTGTCACTTCCTATATTTTCCCTGGACTCAGAACCATGGAGATACCATGCTTTTGAGTTGATTGGATGCCCTATATAATCATAAAGGGGAATAAAAAGGAAAAAATGGTTTCCATTTCCATGAGTACATCCAATGCATCATATATCCTCAACGCTATGTTTTTCTCATCTTGTTGTTGTTGATCGGGAGAAATGAGCACACTATTGGTGTTTTCATATTCTACAAGTAATTCATATTCTCGACCTCTTATATCTTGAGTACCATTGTCCAGGAATTTGTTTGGATGACATTGTAGGTTTTGATATATTATAACCACACTACCCATGACTATTCAAACAAGCTTCACATACCTTTTTTCTATTGTGGTTGACATGACATATCATCTCAAAACCCTATAGAAATGACAGGTCGTTCACTCAGATTACATGATTTTAGGACTCATGCAAGACATGTTGTCCCGTCGCAATAATAGGAATTAGTATCATCTGTGAATGAACAAATAAGGGTGGAACATCCATTTTAATAAGTAACAAGTAGATAGGATGAAATAATTTGAAATGTCTAACAGACGCACAAAGTGTGTTTCTATCACCTTGATTTTAATACAACCTAGTGCTCCATTTTCCAGTGAATCTCCATCAATGGTGAGACAATGTGTTGATGATAATTTTTAATGTATCATGAATTTGATTTTATGCATATTTGTTTAATTTTCTTGACTTGATCCTTGCAACTAGTATTGGGTATCATCACAGAGATATTGGGATTGTAGAGGAGGGTAACACCCTCATGATTGATAGTATCATATGCGGTGAGTTGTCTTAGGTTAAATTACAAAGTATCATTTTGTATGTATTTTAATCCATCGATACTTGTATGTGTTTGTTTGTCAACTCTCTCGAAGGGAAAGCAGCGGTATATTTCTTCGATCTCCCTCCCAAAATTATTTCCACTTGGGAAGAGTGTTCAAATCTACTTATGGGCATTCTAAGAGCCCAGCCGAACAATTACAGGAATACAATAATATTACATACAAAGACGGTGAGACTATCAAGTCTTTCAATCTATGTATCACCAAGTTGTATAATAAAATTCCCGAACTTATTCACCCCCATAACCAAGAAGATTTTATGCATTACTATAATGCTCTACCTTCCCCCTATCGTCATAGGATTGAAGAAAAATCTATTGACAACATTGGTTCCACTCTGCATACTTGTCTAGAGAATGAAGAACAGTTGGAAAGAACAAGTATACCCAAGGGAGACTCAATTAAACAAATGGACATTTCTACCCTCTTACAGCTTGTATAGGATATGAATAACCAAATGATATCATATGAGAGAAAGGGAAATGTCCCTTCACTTACTCCTAGGGCCTCATATTCTTCTTAACCATCTTTTAGGAATCCCAATGAAAACAACTTTCATCCCAAAGCCATCATTCCTTGCAGTTGGTGTAACTTTTGCGAGGAACATCATGAGGAAAGTACTTGTGAGGTAAAGAAGAGTGCCAGAGATAAAATATTTGGAAAAAGGCATGAAACTACCATTGTTGTTCTAGATTTCGCAGAACCAGAGGATGTCATGATCATAAAAGCTAGGAATAAATATCATGCTTCAAAAGGAAAATATGATCCCTCTCGTACTTCTTCTATCCCAAGCTCATCTTCGCAAGTTTTTGTTGAACAAGCTACCAATACTATTGAAAGTCAAGGATATCCCTCCTCTCTTCCCTCTTCCAAATACAACATTCTCAACCAATTGGATAATACCAAGTCCGATGCTACTCTTCTAGATATGGTTGTCATCCCTGAGAAACAAAAGCATCTAAAAATTTTCATGGAAGGAAAAAAATCCACCATAGCCAATCTCTCTGAAGAGGTAAAATAAGAGGATTCTAGTGTAAATAAAGTAGATGAAAATAGTTTTAGACACCCTGTAAAAAATCCCCCATTTTCATTTCTGTAAAGATTATGGACAAAATATCCCATTTTTGTCTAATTGATGGTGGTTCGGGCCCAAGCGTGATGTCAAAAACTATTATGGAAGAGCTAGGCTTTTCTTGTACCAATGGAAATGCTAGAAGCATGCTCTCATATAATAGTCTACAACAATCGACCATAGGTGAAATCAAAGATGTGACTTTGGTCTTGTGTGCACATCCTGAAATAAGGACAAACCTTAATATTTAGGTAATTGACATGCCAGTAAGTAAATATTCAATCATCTTAGGAAGAGATTGGCAAGCCTTGACAGGTGGATATCTTTCACTTGAAAAGACACACTTATCTATTCCTCAGAATGGAAAGAATATCATAGTCCTAAGGGAGGGAAGAATTTCATTGTATATAGAAAGCATTCCACAACCTAATGTAAACTATGTCGAGGAGGACTTAGGAGTGTACTCCATATTTGCAGATGAGGATAGCACTACCCTGGAACAAATTGACCTAGAGGATGGAATGTGGCATATGCACTTTAATAGCTCATGCTCCAAAAAAGGAAATGGAGCTTGCATTATCTTGTACTCACCTATAGGTAAAATTCACAACTTTTCCTATAGGTTAGAGTTTGCTTGCACAAACAACGTCATTGAATTTGAAGCATTATTTCTAGGAATTGAAAATGCCTATAATCTGGGTTGTGGACACCTTACCGTTTTTGGGGACTATGAGATTGTTGTGAACCTTATACGTAATATATACTCTCCTAGAAACAAGTTAATGAAACGATACACCCAAAAAATTTGGGCACTTATCTCGAACTTATTATCATTTAGCATCACTCATGTTAAAAGGGAATTGAATTCAATGGCTGACAGGATAGTTTTTTTTGCAGCCTCTCCTACTCAGCAACTTTTTCCACAAAGACCTGATTGTACTTTTCAATATTTATATCGTCCTCATATCCCTGACAATGTAGAGTCATGGCAGGTCTTCCCTAGTGATGAAATCATTTGTTCTTTCATACAAAATAAACCATATAAGCCCAAGGATATTATATCCATGGAAAATAACAAAAATTTGAAGGGCTTGACTCCTCTAGAAAGTTCATTTTCATCGAGTGATGTAAGAAACAAAGAAAAACATAAAGAAGAGGAGTAAAAAAGGAAAGTGGGTGAAACTATTTCCTTGAACAATGGGACACCCAATTTCCCAAAGAATGTTAAGATAGGTGCCCAATGTATTTATGAAGAAAAGTTGAAATTCACTATGTTACTTCGTGAATTTCAAGATGTTTTTTCTTGGTCTTATGAGGATATTTATGGTTTTGATCCTGCTCTTATACATGATTTCATTCCTATCAAGGAGGGCATAAAACCATTTAGGAAAAAACAAATACCCATTAACCCCACACTTGAAGCGATTATTCGGAAGGAGTTGGAAAAACTCTTGAAGGATGGGATAATTTTCCCTATTAAGTATTCTGAGTGGGTTTCCAATTTTGTTCCCATTAGGAAAACAACTAGTCAGATACGACTGTGCATTGATTATCGTGCATTAAATAGAACGAGAATAAAAGACAATTTTCCTGTCCCTAATATGGAAATGATTTTGCAGCAAGTTGTAGGGTCACAAGTGATGTCCTTACTTGATCGTGTTTCTAGTTATAATCAAATCAAGGTAAAAAGGACTGATAAATAAAAAACCACTTTCACTACACAATGGGGAACATTTGCTTATGAACACATGCATTTCGGTTTATATAATGCAAGTGCCACCTTCCAAAGAGATATGTAGATAGATTTTGACGATTTGATCGGTAATATTATTAATATTTATCTTAATGACCTAGTATATTCAAAAAATCGATTAGATCATTTTGATCATGTTAGAAATGTTCTCATGCGATGCAGAAAGTTCAAAATTTCTTTAAATCCTACTAAGTCTATTTTCAATGTTACTAAGGGTAATATCCTTGAGAATATTGTCTCTGATTCATGAATAAGCATAGATATCGAAAGGATCGTTGCTATTTTAAACCTTCCTGCTCCCAATTCCAAAAAGGAGGTTAAAGCCTTTATGGGAATTATCAACTTTGTTTATAGATTTGTTACTGATTTTGTTGTAATGGTAAAACCAATTCACAATATTCTCAAGAAAGAATTCTCATTTTCTTGGACTGAAGACGTCAAGAATGCTTTCGTAAGGATTAAGAAAGAAATTAGTTTCGCACTGGTTTTGGCGAAACTGGACTTTGAGAAAGACTTTATTATATACACTAATGCCACGAAAGAAGCAATTTATGCTATTCTTGTACAATGTGATGACCAAAATAACAAAAAACCAATATCTTACACGATTCAAAGCTTATCAGATGATGAGTTAAAATATTCTTATATTGAAAAACATGTTTTTTCTCTTGTTAAAGTTGTGGAAAATTTTCGCCACTTTATCTTAGAAAATAATACACTGGTAAAAGTCCCTTTGCCTGCTATCAAGTTTTTTCTCTCACAAAATTATCTTTCAGGAAATCTTGCACATTGGCTTGCCAATATCCAGGAGCATGATTCAACCATCATGACTTCGAAAACATTTAAGGGACGAGACTTAGCCCTTCAATTGGATCAACATGTTGAAGCAAGTGAAGAAATTGACGAACAAGATAATCCTCTTTCAACACTATTTTACATTGATAGTCAAATCCTTCCTATAGTTGAACATCCCTGGTATAAATAGCTGGTGTATTACCTGGAAAATCAAAAATGTCCAGATAACTTAGATACTCATCAAAGGAGAAGGCTTTGTCTTGAATCTTCCAGATATGTTATCTTAGGAGACTTCTTTTTCAAGAGATATGTCGATGGTTTATTACTTCGTTATGTAAATAATGAGGAAGCAAAGAAACTATTACAAGAAACCCATGGATCTTCATATTCTGTTATTCATGTGGGTGGCCACTTTTCTGCTACAACTAATTCTTTTAAAATCATCAGAAAAAGTTATTATTGGCCTTCAATTTTTTGAGATTCTTATAACTTTTCAATATCTTGTGACAAGTGCCAAAAATTCGCTAGGAAAGAACGTGTGTCTTCCATGCCTTTGCAACTTGTCCTCCCTGATTTTCCTTTTTCAAAATGGGGTATGGATTCTATCGGTCCTATTAATCCTCCATCTTCAGCAGGGAAATTTTTTATCTTGACAACCACAGAATATTTTACGAAGTGGACTGAAGTTGTCCCACTTAAACATTCACAGGATGAGCAGGTTATTTTTTTCCTTGAAACTAATATTTTCTCCAGATTTGGAATTCCTTTAGAAATTATTATAGATAATGAACTCGCTTTTATTTATGCTAAGTTGACTCAGTTTCTAGCTAAGCTGGGAGTTAAACATTTCACCTCATCAGCTTATTACCCTCAAGGAAATGGGAAATACAAGTCTACTAACAAAAATCTGGTTAGAATTATCAAGAGGCTCATTGAATATAAGCCTCGCCAATGGCACACCCTCCTCACTTACGCCCTTTGGGAAGATCACACTACTACCAAGGTAAGAACAGGTTGCACTCCCTTTCATCTTGTTTATGGTCAAGAATCCATTCTTCCTACCGAGATGGAACTTTCTTCTCTACAACTGATGCTACAGATTGAAGAATTGAATTCTTCTAATGTCCCTCAAAGGATAAATTCATTGAAGGATGTTTCCCTTGAAGAACATAAAGAGAAGACAACAAAATGTAAAGAAATATTTCAATAAAATTTCAAAAGATGTCATATTTAAGGTAAATGAGAAAGTATTTATTTGGGATTTAGCTCATGTTGATAGAGGAAGGCATTCTAAGTTTCAAAAACTATGGTTGGGTCCTTTTAAAATCTCTTTTGTCCTGGGTGCAAGTTCTTGTATTCTAAAGGAATTGGAAGAGCGATTATTTTCTTATAGCACCAACGGTTCCCACTTGAAACACTATGCGGAATGAGTTTGAAAATCAAAACATTGTATGGAAATTACTTCTATATTATAGTTTCTCTTTTACTTCTTTGATTTTGTTTTGTTGTTTTTATTTTCCTGTCGTTTCATTTCTATTGTTTTTATTTTATTAATTTCTTTTTATTTTCATAAATAAACTCTAGATCATTTTTTTCCACAACGATGTTATTCTGTAAGTATTGTTAATCAATAACAATAAGGTTACACAGTTGTTATGGTGTTCCCCTTGTATACATCACTGAAATTGCTATTTGCTTCCAGTACTGTTGTTAGATAGATAATTGGATTTTCGTCCCTACTTTTTGTCTTCCCATTATTCCCTCCACCCTGAGATTCAAAAAGAGTGCACCATAAGTTTTTATCCTTTAAACAATAAATGCTTTCATTTTGATTAATCGAATGTTATGTATACAGGAATAAGCCCCTCATATGTAACACTTTCCATGATTTATTCCCAAAATACTAAATCCTTTTTTCCCTTAAACTGCCTCACTTCCCCTGTTGCATAATCATTCTGATATATAATTCCTTGATCTAATGTTCACCTGGTCTACAAAATTAGACATTCTTAGTTATTAATCTGTTGGAAGCAGATTTCTTTGTGGAGTCGCCAGTTTGTCGATGCTTAAAAATGCAACGATGAATACTATGCTCGCAAATGATTGTCAAGCTCTATTATTTATTTATATTAATAATAAACTAGTAAGTGGGACCCTCTTATTGGACTTGTGGCACAATGGTGGATATGTTGCACTTATATTTTGTTTGCTTATGTGATGGTACCAGCAATGGCTTCTACAGTTCATTGTTTCAAATCATGGTTTAAATGTTATGGTGACATGTGATGGTTGGTTGATTAATGCATGGCAGTCGATGGTTTTGATGACCTCTCACTGAATTTGTTAAGGTGTCCCTGTGGGTGAAATAATTATTATAAGTTTTTGGTCTAGTATTGCATTAAATATGACATTAATTGGTTTATTGGTCTTGATAAAAGACAATAATGGAGCTCTTTGAATAAAAAAACTATACACAAGCTCTAATGTTATGTATTATTGTGACAAAAGAGGGGCACACTAAACCCTTCCTACTAGACTTATGTTCCTTGTTGAATGTTATATGTGGATGCACATGGGGTAATGTTTCTAGCACATTGTTATTTTAAAGTGTTTGACATTGCAAAAATGTGGCGCACTATGAAAATGTGATATGGCAATGGATATGTGGTTGATTAATTGCTTAGTGCTATGATGAATTGGTTGGATCGTACTTTGAATTGAATGAGGGTGGAAGGGAGAAGCAACATGCATTTATTGCACGTCACTCAAACTCCCCCTCGATCCTGTCACCCTAGTCATTCTTACATTTTGGTTTTGGCTCTTGTGGTTGTTGTTGTTATGCTTTGTTCGGTCGTGAAGGAGATATACAGTATAGTTTTCTTCCTCGCCCAGGCTTTTCCAGGTATGGGTTTATTACTCTTCCATCCATGATGGTTACTCTTCCTTTTGAATCAAATTTTGGCTAAGGATTGCTCATGGTATGTGTTTTTCTTAAGTTGTTATGAGATATTTGAACTATGTATTGGTGTTGTGTCCATGGTTTCTTATGGTGATTATTCTAGATTGTTGTCACTTTAAAAAAAAATATGATTATGCTATCCTTATTGTGTGTAATCTTTGCATGGGTTATTGATAGAAATGACAGTGAATCATGCTCAGTCATATATTGGGTTTTGAGTCTGGCACCGATGTGGAAAGTGAGTATCATGGCTTGCCAAAGCTCTAAGATTTGTGCCTATCCCTCTTATGGATTGTTCTAACACATCTCTGTGTTTAAGCTTCCCACTCCATGTTCATCTCTGTGGCTAGAGTTTTTGACCCTGTGGGTTGCAATTTGAATTGTTGAAAGATTCAAGTGTTTTTCTGCCTTGTCTTGGAAAAAACCTGAGTTGTTATCTATCATTGTGTTTCCCTCACTGACATCGTTTCTTGGAAATCATTGCACAGTATGGGTTTAACATCACCCATAAATTAATGGAGGCATTATACATGCTTTTGGTCGGGCACGATTTCTTCTTGAATGCTCATTTTACAGTGTTGGTTAAGGGATTTAGCTTCAATAGTTTTCTTGTTGGAAGTGGCTAACTGTTGTTTGGTAACCCTCATAGTTGAGAGTATTCTCACTTTTTATGCGTCTATAGTAAGTTGTGAAAGGGCATGAACTATATTCACTTTTCGAGGGATTAATCCTCTGGTAGAACCACCTGTTCTTACCCTCCGCTTGTTGTTTGTAAACCATAAATATGAAGTTTGATGTCATTTTACTCCAAGTCGATGGTTAATGAAGCATTGTGCGTGCTTGGTTTCTTGGGAATGATTTCGGTTGTGCACCTCGTTTAGAAAATTTTAAAGAAATATGTACATACTAATTTATGTGAAGATTGGGCTCAAAGAGTTGCATGTTATTTGATTCAAATGTTATGATGTTTATATTAAGAGACACATGTGTACAAATTGATTGGGGCCCGATAAAGAGTTATAGTGCCCAGTTGATTGCTTTGGATTGTATTTAAATAGTGGAATAGATAATGTGCATGTTCCTATTGGATTTAAAGAATGAGTATTGGATATAAATTGTTGTAAGAACTATGTGTATTCCTGTTGATTTTAAAAGGATTTATCATTAGAGTTATGAATGGTTATGGTTCAAAGGTTATTGTGGTTTTTCATATCAATTTTAATATTGTTGTTATGACTGTTATATAAAGATACGAAGGATGTTGTAATTGAATATTTCTGGGCATATGGATTATTGTTTGGAATCCAGCAAGCAATTTGTAAAGGAAGTAAAAGTTTAAATTGTAATGTTGAAAAGTGAATATTGTTGAACTTTGGAAGCTTGAACAAAGATATGTTTGATTTTTTGTTTTGATTTATTTTTATATGAACAGTATCCATATTATGTCCCTTTCATTTTACCACTTTTCGCTCATTAAATTCCCCTCATAATCCCAATTTCATTTATGACATCCATGTTCTGTGTAACAACGACAAGAGAGATAACACAACGATGGTTGGAAACTGATATTTTTATTTTATTACAAAGTTAAATTATTTAATTAATTGTTCAACAATATTCGTGTATCAATCCCATATCATTATACCACTTTTCTCTCATTACACTCCCTCCATATGTAGCATGAACCCTATAACCCACTGTTCACTTGGCGATTGTTAAATGGTTTGTTATGGATGGTTTTGCATGTATCTCCTATCAATTTCTGATCCAATTTTTTATTCATGCAACCAGAATTTCATGTATGGATTAATAAGGGATTAGTTATTGACAAATTGTTGCTACATGATGAGTTTCTTTAGTAGGGGCAGCCATGGTAGAAATAACAGGGGCAGGATAAATTGGAACAGAGGGCCTAGAAGGGCTATATTTTCCATTCATTTTGATGTTGATCCCCAAGAATTGAACCAATTGTTCCAAGTTGGGTTCTTTAATTGGATTGGGAAAGGAATAGTACATCCTCGGCTAGAAAGACCCCCTTTCCACTCTCAGAGCATCCCTGGAATTCTCGTTCCTCCTCATGTTTCCTTACAACCAGAAGTCCTTGCAAATGATGGATGGCAAGAGATTGTCAACCCAGTTGTCTCTCACCATCATGGTTGGCCCAATATGTCATTACCTCTTCCACCGCATGTCAATAATAATGTCCAAATGTTTTGTGTTGATTTACCTGTTCAATCCTCTCATGTTAGTAAAAGACTAAAAACCAATGTTCCTCATGTGCAAGATAAAGGCAAAGCAGTTACCTCCCCTTCTTCTCCATCAAATGATTCCTCAAAATCTATGTATTCTCGTATGCATTTGAAGGGTAATTGTTCCCATGTAATCAGTGAAATACAGCCTCAAGGTTCAAATCAACCATGGGCTACTTCTAGGAAATCAAAAGGGGATAACAGTGATAAAATAAAAATTGCCTCTCAGAGTGGCAAGTATGGATTTTAGTTTATGTGTTTTTATGATTTGAGTTGATAAAGACAGTGTTAATGGTCTGCAAAAAGTTTGGACAACAAGCTTTGTTTTGGATAATGTGGATTATGTGGATATTTATATATTTTTTGGATATGATTTAAATTATTTCTAATATTTAAATATCTATTTTGAAAGATATTTAAGGGAGCTACAAGGGTGGCATGTGTTAAAATGATTATCCATTTTTGTTATATTTTATGATTTGAAAAGAAGAAAAAATGGGAGTCACAAGGGGTCCCACCTACCTAGTTATTATTAATTAAAGACCATTAACTATTATTATTATTATTATTTATTTCTCCTAAACTAATTAGTTAAGTCAAACTAACTTAACTAAAGAAAGTAGTTGAACTACTTTAACATATTTGGAAAGAATAAAAGTTGAATGAGAAGAAAAAACAAGGGGATAATAGAAGGACAAAGCAAGACTAAAGTTTGTTCTTTTGATTTCATATGATAGTTTCAGTTTTCATTCATTCTTGAGTTTATTCAAAGCCTAATTCTCTTTGTGACAACAGGGTCTTATTGTAGACAGAAAGGTTCAAGACTGAACCAAACTTTTCAGACACTTGTTTTAGAGGTGTTGATCCATCCTTGATAGTCTGTGTATTCTTGTATGTTTGTGAATTAAGTTTCATGGATGAAAAAGAATATCTTACAGAGTTAAATTGGTAGCAGTATGTGGCAAGTTGATCCAGATTATAAATTCCATTTTTACTTGATTTTCAGAGTCTTTTTGTATGGTGTTCATCGGGGATCTATAAATCAGACTTTGGTCCATGCCCTCTAAGGGTTTTGTAAAGAGAAAAACACTTTTGATAATTCAGAATGAAATAAATTAGATTGTTATTATGTCTTATATATATGTATTGATGACTTGGTTACTTTTTTATTTTTGACCTCCATGTTTACTTTATGTAATATGCATATATTTCAGAAACTTATATAATTTTTATTTCATATTGCAACATTCTTTTCATAAATAAATCAGCCTTGATCCTAGTAATTAATACTTATGGATTGAGAGAATATTTTTGAGGCTATAAAACCAAGGGTGATATTCCCGACTATCTTGTCCTAGCCAAGAAATATTTGAAAATGATTGAGTAAGGTAATTCATACATTTTCCTCAACAATGTGTTCTTTGGAAGTAATCTCATCGTTACCAGGAAACTTGGGTAGCCATTTTATTTTGTACTTAGAAATCATCCGTTGACAGTAACCCGAGATTTTACTCATGTAAAAGGGTCTAAAAATATCACTTGGGTCCCATGGAGAAGCCATGGTTGGATGTTATAGGGTTTTCACCCAGTGGAGTCACTAGATAATCCTTCTAGGATCATTAAAGGAAGCGAGGGAATCACCCTCAGTGGAGTCGCCAGGCAAGCTTGTAAGATAAGGGATTTGGGAAAATCTCACCAAATATGTGTCGTTGAAGAAAATTGACTCAATTCTCCCCAAAAGTGGCACCAAAATGTTATCGTGGGATTTTTACTTGTTCCAAAGCCCCACGCAAGTCCTCAAATATGTGTAACTACAAGATAACCCACCTATTTCACCTTAGTAAGAAATCCCCATGTTTTAGGGATGGATGAGGTCTAACCTAGGGGAGGCATACCTCATAACCTCAAGGGATCAAATAGGAAGTATTTATCCAAATTCGGAGGTCCCTCTCATTGGTTACCTATGTCAAAAGGCCTATGTCTATGAAATTCAGGCAAAGGAAGAAATTCGGGTACCTTCCTGGAACAACAAAAATTGCAACATATATCTAGTGATTTCCAAGTACCAATATGATAATATCACCTCAACAGATTGTAGATAGCATAAATATATGGTGTTTGATGCAAAATTGCAGCTATAAGATGTTTTATAACAACAGTTAGTATTTTGTAGAAACCACAAGAAATATAGATCATAATTGCATAAAAAGAAAATGAAAAATCAACATTTATCCAATAGATCAATTAGCACTTATGCCAAGCAATTTATGAGTATGTTAGTTATGAGTTAGAATGAATTATGTATAAAAATGAAGCAAATTAGATGGATATAGCAGTGTTTTGAAACAACAACAATAAATTTAGTAGATTAGGCTATGCTAGGGTTACAAAATGTTAGTAAAATATTTAGAGAATAGAGCTTGAGAGTTTGTTTGATCAATTCCTTCACAAGAGAGCAATGGTACTAGTGCCTTTTGGGATATGTAGTCAATCACAACAACAATAAGAACTTGGAGAAATAATGATAATAGTGTATAAGGATGAGGGCTTGAAATCTAAGGTGTTAGCACCTTAGGGCCTTAGATTTCAAGAATAATTTTCTAGAGTGAAAACACCTTCGGGCTCTAGTAACTGTTACTTCCCTTCTTAGATTCTTCAAAAAAAATTATGACAAGATTTTAGAAACAAACACTTAAAGTGATATAACTTTATGGATTTATGATTTTACCCTAGCTGAGGTTTCTTATCAAATCAATGGATGAAATATTCTAGAGAGAGGAAGAAACACCTTATGTTCCTCTCCTAGGGTTTACACAAGAAATATAGCTTCAATATGAACAATTAAAATATATCATTAAAATTCAACACATGAAATAAATTGCATATTTTACTTACTTCACCAAACATGAACCAAGAACAAACCCTAGTTGCATAAATTTCACCAAGATATGAGTTGTAACACCCTATTTCCCCCAGTCTATAAAAATAACTATATTGGCCAAGAACTATGGCAAACTCAAAGATGTGAATGTTTGATTTGACGGACCTTTGTATAAAAAGGTCGATGAATGTAAATAATTTTATGAATATGTGTTGCATGATTGTTGGGAGGGGGATGTGTTGAAGGAGACCACGATAGATAATGAAAGGTGGTGGAAGGAACTGGGAATGGTGGCATTAACTTCCACCGAACCGATACCGTATTGGTATTTACTGTCTCAAAGACCAAAGTCGCTCTCTGACCCTGGAATGAATTAATCGCTAGGATGGTAGGTGGGGAGGCTCCTCATGAGTTAATGAGGGGATGGGGGTGAACCGCCCATCCGTAGAAGCTCCCAGACCTGACCATGGATGGGGGAATTCACGCCACACGCTACCTTGCAGAACAAGGCAAGAAAGGAAGCGTGGGGGATAAGGGGGAGATGAAACACGACAGGGATTGCAGAAGAGAAGATGGAAGGAACTATGGAGAGACAGAGAGTCTTGAACAGTGGAAAAGGAGAGAAAAACCTTCGTTTTGGACTTTCGTTGAGCTGGAAATAGGAGACTAAATCTCCAAGCATCGTGGTCTAGCTCGGGGGTGGCTAGAGGTAAATCTATATGGATTCACTGAGCCTACGATTGGGTGGAAACAAGCACCCCTCTCAGCAGTCGCAACATGACTGGTGTTTTTGGATAAGTGTTATGTCTTGTATTTTTAACTAAATGCATGCTCATGTTTATATGCTCATGAATGTTTTCTGTATGGAAGTGGTTGCCTGTGTTTTGATTTGGAAACAATGGATGCATGCTTATGCTTATATGACCATAATCAGTCTAGGTATAGAATGAATAGGTTCAGAATACGAGTCCATACCCTGGAGAATTGCTCCATCTACTTGGCTCGCGCTATGCCCTGGATTAATTACCTGAAGGAACTTCTCCTGGGAAGTTTCCTCGCACTCCATAGTTGGAGTGAGTCCCTAGAAGGGGCTACCATGATAGTAAACCCACAAGTTTACTCTACCCCTACCGTAGAATTTATAGTTCGGCGATTTAGGAAGGCTTTGGTCAGGTCACCAAGCCTGGGGATAATTTACCTAAGAACCCTATGAAGGATCTATCGGATATCTATTTCCCGTTGACCTTAACCTTTGCATAGGCAGGAGAGTGGACCTGGCAATGTCCTAAGAGTCTTGAAGTATTTGGAATCTTCCATCGGCACAGGACACGTGGTAGTCGGGTAGCATTTCACTGACCCAAGACTTGGGGTGGTCAAAGGGTAGGATTGCACAAACTCACGATTCGCAAAATCATGACGGGATCATGGTCGTTGATCCAGGAGTGATCTGGACCATCGGTTTAGCAGGAAGAGAATTCGGCATTTCGATGCTTTGGCACCCAGGAGACCATAAGGTGATAACCCTCACCTTTGCAAGTCACTAAGTTCAAGAGTGTGAAACTCCAAATCGGCTTAGTATGAATAAATTTTGGCATTTTGGTGTTTCGGCACCCGGGAAACCATAGGGTGATAACCCTTGTATTCACAAGTCACGAAGTCCCAGAGTGTGAAACTCCGAGTCATCTTAGTGTGAATAGGATTTTTGGGTTTCCGGGTTTGAAGAGTCAAAAGACTCAACTCTCCTACTTTTCGAACTCCCAGTTACCAAAGTTTTGATACGACCAGGATCATCGGATCAGGGGAGAGACTCGTAGCCGTCGATCTCACCAAAGGTAGGATTTTCGGTTTCGGGATTTGAAGAGTCAAAATACTCGACCCTCTTTCATTTCGAACTCCCGGTTACCGAAGTCTCGATACGGCTAGGACCGTCGGATCAGGGGAGAGACTCGTAGCCGTCGATCTCACCAAAGGTAGGATTTCAAGTTTCGAGATTTGAAGAGTCGAAAGACTCGACTCTCCTACTTTTCGAACTCCCAATTACCAAAATTCTGATACGGCCAGGACCGTTGGATCAGGGGAGAGACTCACAGCCATCGATCTCACCAAAGGTAGGATTTCGGGTTTTAGGGTTTGAAGAGTCGAAAGACTCAACCCTCTTACATTTTGAACTCCCGATTACTGAAGTCTCGATACGGATAGGACTATTGGATCAGGGGAGAGACTCACAGTCGTCGATCTCACCAAAGGTAGGATTTCGGGTTTCGGGGTTTGAAGAGTCGAAAGAATCAACCCTCTTTCATTTCGAACTCCCGGTTACCGAAGTCTCGATACGGCTAGGACCGTCAGATCAGGGGAGGGACTCGCAGTCGTCGATCTCACCAAAAGTAATATTTTGGGTTTCGGGGATCGAAGAGTCAAAAGACTTGACTCTCAGGCATCGCTGAGCCGCGAAGCGTGAAAGGCACCTCTTGGCTTGGCCTGGGTCATAATTAATGATCACATGGAACCCGCACTTGGTACTTGAGTTGTAAAAGATAGGTTTTCAATGAAGAACTGACAAATTGGCTTAAGGAAGGACCTCATAGGAATTCGGGGATTCTGTCCCTCGAGAAAAAGGAGAGAGAAAAAGGAGAAAAATCTATTATGTCCTAGTGGTTGTGTTACAAATTGGTATCAGAGCAAGGTTACAACACTTGGCCTTCTTGGGCTCATGAATGAGTTGCACAGAAACTCCATTCAAAGTAATCTTAAAAGGAGTAATCATCTATCTTAACCCCCTTAATCAAAAGTCAAAGTTAATAATGAAAACTGCTATTGTGTGTGTGTATGTGAAAAATATGAATTATGGGTTGGTTATGAATGAATATAAATATTGACTAACAACAAGCGTTTTCCTTTTGCACACAAGCGAATGATCAACCACGGGAAACTACAGACGCATAGAATGGTGCCTCACCACAATAGAGATGAAGAGTCTGACGAAAGGAGGGCGGTAGGGACCCCTCCAGATCTAGTTGAGACTGTGAGGATCCTCATGGTCAAACTACAGAGCTACAAGGCCGACAAAGAGAGGATGATAAAAGAGCAAGAGAAGCAAATGGAAATTAATGCAGTCTTACTGCAGAGTTTATCCGACATACAAAGACAATTGCAGCATGAACCTGAAAACAGTCATGTAGACCGACGACAAACAAAGAAAAGTTGAATTCCACATGAGATACAAAAACGTGGTCATTGAAGTGGCCACACTGGGAAGAGCACCTCGAGAAAGTTCCACCCCAGAGATAAGGGATAAGAGTCAAACGATTCCTATGGAAAGGAAGCTGGCGACTCAGAAGGATCTTCTAGCAGCAGAGCTAGTTCTTATTCCCAAAGAAAACAAAAGTAGTGAAAGCATTCCAAGAGTCATAATCTCGAAGAATTCAAGAAGGCCAAACCACCCTCTTTCGACGGTAAAATAAATAAGGGCGAGGAAGTGGAGGCCTGGGTGCTTGGACTAAAGAAGTATTTCAGAGTCCACGACTTCTCAGAGAACTTGAAGGCCCGAGTAGCCACCTTCAACTTGAATGAAAAGGCTTCCATTTGGTGGGAAGACCTTAAGAATGTAAAAGGGATTCACGAAGAGGGCTTGTCTTGGGAACATTTTGAGAAATACTTCAGAAAGAAGTATCTATCGAAAAAATATTTCGATGAAAAGACTAAAGAATTACCGAGTCTACCTCCAAGAAGGGACATTGACTTCTTGATAGAACTTGCATCAGGAGCGGTGTTAGTGTCTAGTACACCCTACAGGATGAGCACACCTGAGCGAGTTGAGCTTAAATTACAATTAAGAGAAATGATGGGCAAAGGATATATCCAGCCCAACATGTCTCCATGGGGAGCACTAGTCCTGTTTGTGAAAAAGAAATACGATACCCTTCGACTGTGCATAGATTATAGACAACTCAATAAGGTAACCATAAAAAACAAGTACCCCTTACCCAGGATCGATGACCTGTTCGATCAATTGGGAGGTGCTTCTATCTTCTCAAAGATTGACTTGAGATCAGGATACCATCAAGTCTGAATCAAGAGTGAAGACATCCACAAAACTGCCTTCCGAATGAGATATGGTCACTATGAGTTTGTGGTAGTACAATTTGGATTAACCAATGCCCCTGCCACTTTTATGTGCTTGATGAAAAATGTGCTCAGCAAATTCCTAGAAAAATTTGTACTGGTTTTTATTGATGATATATTAATTTACTCCAAGAATAGAGAGGAACATGAGGAACACCTTAGGCTTGTACTTCAAGTGCTAAGAGAACATCAACTCTATGCCAAATTCAGCAAGTGTGACTTTTTCCATAAGAAAATACATTACATGGGCCATGTCCTATCTGAAGAAGGATTAGCAGTAGACCTTGACAAGATCAGGTCTATCATGGAATGGCCTAGCCCAAAGGACATTTCGGATATCAGATCCTTTATGGGATTAGCAGGATACTATAGGAGATTTATAAAAGGATTCTCCAATATTGGGTGTCCAATCACTTCCCTCCAGAAGAAGGGGGTTAAATTCACGTGGACACCAAAATGTGAAGAAATATTTCAAACCCTGAAACATCTACTAACCCACACACCTGTGTTGAATATCGCCAATCCCGAAGATGACTTCCTCATGTGCATAGATTCCTACAAGGAAGAGCTTGGAGGAGTCCTTATGCAATGAATAAGTGTGGTCTACTATGAATCCCAAAAATTGAATGAGCACGAAGTCAACTATGTGACCCATGATCTAGAGTTGGCCGCCATAGTACACACCTTAAAAATGTGGAGGCAATACCTCCTGGGAAGGAAATTTGTACTTATGATAGACCACTGTGGATTGCGATATTTGTTTGACAAACCAAAGCCCAATGCCAGACAAGCTAGGTGGATGGCCCTCCTTAGCGAGTTTGATTTTGAAATCAAACATATTAAAGGAAAGGAAAATAAGGTGGTCGATGCCCTTAGCAGAAGTATGAAAACAATTCACTTGGCAGCGGTGAGCACCTGCGAGACAGATGTCAAGGAAAGAGTCAGGAATGCACAAGAAACATACACATTCTTCCATATCGTGACCTCGTACCTAGAGAAAGAACCCACATGGATAAAGTATGAAGGCTACCAGATGATAGAAGGAGGTCTTCTCACTTACAGAAATAGATTGTATATTCCATATTGTGATGACTTGAAGAGGTTCATAATGGATGAACTACATAAAAGACCCTATATTGCTCATCCAAGATACCAGAATATGATCACGGACACCAAGAAACAATTCTATTGGCCTGGATTGAAGAGAGAAATAGTTGAGTACTTAGCCAAGTGCATAGAGTGCCAACAGGTTAAAGCAGAACACCGACACCCAGTGGGATTATTACAACCTCTACCAATCCTGGAATGGAAATGGGAAACCATCTCCATGGATTTCATCACTGGATTACCAACCTTGACCAAACAGAATGATGCCATCATGGTAGTGGTGGATAAATTGAGCAAGTCTTCTCATTTTATCCCCATCAAGTCGAATTGCAAGGAAATAGACATCGCCAATGTATTCATGAAGGAGATATTCAGACTGCATGGTATGCCTAAAGAGATCGTGTCTGATAGAGACACGAAATTTACTTCCAACTTTTGGAAATCCTTGATGGTTGGTCTGGAGACCAAATTACTGTTTAGCACATACTATCATCCTCAAACTAATTGACAGACGGAAAGAGTGAACCAAATATTAGAAGAAATGCTAAGGATGCATGTAATGCATCAACCCAAAAAGTGGGAAGATTACATGCCGCTAGTGGAATTCACCTACAACAATGGCTACCAAGAATCCCTGAAGACAAGTCCTTTCGAAGTCCTCTACGGTAGGCCATGCAACACTCTAGTCATTTGGAGTAATCTCGTAAATAGAGTTACTATTGGACCTGACATGTTGAAAGAAATGGAACAACAAGTGATTCAGATAAAACAAAATCTAAAGGTCGCTTAGAACCGACAGAAAAGTTACACCAACCGAAAGAGAACTCCAAGAGAGTTCAAGACGGGAGACCACGTATATCTCAAAGTTAGGCCCAGGAAGAGTTCCCTGAATATGAGAGCTTGTGCCAAGTTGGCACCTCAGTATTGTGTACCCTTTGAAGTTCTAGATAGAGTATGACCTGTAGCCTATAGGCTAGCACTTCCTCCCACAGTAAAAGCACATAATGTTTTCCATGTTTCATTATTGAAGAAATATGTACATGATTCTAATCATGTAATTGACTGGTCTGTGATCCAGGTGGAACTGGAGGGAGAATTCCTGCCAGAACCTCAATGCATACTGGATAGAAAGGAAAACCCACTTAGGAACTAAACCATTGCACAGGTCAAGGTGCAGTGGAAACATTTTGGCCCAGATGAGGCTACGTGGGAAATGGAAGATGCCATGAAACAGGAATATCCGATTTTGTTTACTTCTATACATACACGTCCTATTGATAGATCAAACATCGAGGATGATGTTCCTTTAGGGGGGAGGGAATTGTAACACCCTATTTCCCCCAGTCTGTAAAAATAACTATATTGGCCAAGAACTATGGAAAACTCAAAGATGTGAATGTTTGAATTGACGAACTTTTGTATGAAAAGGTCGATGAATGTAAATAATGTTATGAATATGTGTTGCATGATTGTTGGGAGGGGGATGTGATGAAAGAGACCACGATAGCTAAGGAAAGGTGGTGGAAGGAACTAGGAATGGTGGCGTTAACTTCCACCGAACCGATACCGTATTGGTCTTTACTGGCTCAAAGACCAAAGCGGCTCTCTGATCCTAAAATGAATTACTCACCAGGATGGTAGGTGGGGAGGATCCTCATGAGTTAATGAGGGGATGGGGGTGAACCGCCCATCTGTAGAAGCTCCCAGCCCTGACCGCAGACGGGGGAATTCATGCCACACGCTACCTTGCAAAATAAGGCAAGAAAGGAAGCGTGGGGGATAAGGGGGAGAGGACACGCGACAAGGATCGCAGAAGAGAAGATGAAAGGAACTCTGGAGAAACAAAGAGTCTCGAACAGTGGAAAAGGAGAGAAAAACCTTCGTTCTGGACTTCCGTTGAGCTGGAGATAAGAGACTGAATCTCCAAGCATCGTGGTCTAGCTCGGGGGTGGCTAGTGGTAAATCCCTCTGGATTCACTGAGCCTATGGTTGGGTGGAAATGAGAACCCCTCTCAGCAGTCGCAACATGACTGGTGTTTTCTGATAAGTGTTATGTCTTGTATTTTTAACTAAATGCATGCTCATGTTTATACGCTCATGAATGTTTTCTGTATGGAAATGTTTGCCTGTGTTTTGATTTGGAAACAATGGATGCATGCTTATGATTATATGACCATAATTGGTCTAGGTATAGAATGAATAGGTTCAGGATACGAGTCCATACCCTGGAGAATTGCCCCATCTACTTGGCTCGCGCTATGCCCTAGCTTAATTACCCGAAGGCACTTCTCCCGGGAAGTTTCCTCGCATTCCCGAGTCGGAGTGAGTCCTTAAAAGGGGATACCATGATAGTAAACCCACGAGTTTACTCTACCCCTACTGCAGACTTTATAGTTCAGTAATTTAGGAAGGCTTTGGTCAGGTCACCAAGCCTGGGGATAATTTACCCAAGAACCCTTTGAAGGATCTGTTGGAGCTCTATTGCCCGTCGACCTTAACCTTTGCATAGGCAGGAGAGTGGACCTGGCAACGTCCTGAGAGTCTCGAAGTATTCGGAATCGTCCATCGGCACAGGACACGTGGCAGTAGGGTAGCATTTCGCTGACCCGCAACTTGGGGTGGTCAAATGGTAGGATTGCATGAACTCACGATTCACGAAATCGTGACGTGGTCATGGTCGTTGATCCAGGAGTGATCTCGATCATCGATTTAGCAGGAAGAAATTCTGGCATTTCGGTGTTTCGGCACCCGAGAGACCATAGGGCGATAACCCTCGTCTTCGCAAGTCGTGAAGTCCCGGAGTGAGAAACTCTGAATCAGCTTAGTATGAATAGATTTCGGCATTTCGGTGTTTCGGCACCTGGGAAACCATAGAGTGATAACCCTCATCTTCACAAGTCGTGAAGTCCTGGAGTGAAAAAATCTGAGTCGGCTTATTGTGAATAGGATTTTTAGGTTTCGGGGTTTGAAGAGTCGAAAGACTCAACTCTCCTTCTTTTCGAACTCCCGGTTACCGAAGTTACGATACAGCCAGGACCGTCAGATCAGGGGAGAGACTCGCAGCCGTCAATCTCACCAAAGGTAGGATTTTGGGTTTCGGGGTTCGAAGAGTCGAAAGACTCGACCCTCTTGCATTTCGAACTCTAGGTTACCGAAGTCTCGATACGGATAGGACCGTCGGATCAGGGGAGAGACTTGCGGCCATCAATCTCACCAAAGGTAGGATTTTGGGTTTCGAGGTTTGAAGAGTCGAAAGACTCGACTCTCCTGCTTTTCGAACTCCAAGTTACCAAAGTTTCGATATGGCCAGGACCATCGGATCAGGGGAGAGACTCACATCCGTCGATCTCACCAAAGGTAGGATTTTGGGTTTAGGGGTTTGAAGAGTCGAAACACTCGACCCTCTTGCATTTCGAACTCCCAGTTACCGAAGTCCCGATACGACTAGGACCATCGGATCAAGGGAGAGACTCACAGTCGTCGATCTCACCAAAGGTAGGATTTTGGGTTTCGGGGTTTGAAGAGTCGAAAGACTCGACCCTCTTTCATTTCGAACTCCCAATTACCAAATTCCCGATATGGCTAGGACTGTCGGATCGGGGGAGGGACTCGTAGTCGTCGATCTCACCAAAAGTAAGATTTTGGGTTTCGGGGATCGAAGATTCGAAAGACTTGACTCTCGGGCATCATTGAGTCGTGAAGCATGAAAGGTGCCTCTTGGCTTGGTCGGGGTCATAACCGATGATCACATGGAACCTGCACTTAGTACTTGAGTTGTACAAGACGGGTTTTCAACGAAAGAACCGACGGATTGGCTTAGGGAAGGTTTCGACAGGAAGGGCTAGCCTGCGTTAGGACCTCATAGGAATTTGGGGATTCTGTCCCTCGAGAAAAAGCAGAAAGAAAAAGGTGAAAAATATATTATGCCATAGTGGGTGTGTTACATGAGACAAGAAGCATCCACAAAATGTCTTCCAAGAGGTGTGCACTAGTGAAAGAGACTAATATGCCCAAAGATAGCGAAAATTTCATATCCAATCCTCTTGTGTGAGGAAGAGTTGTGATGAAAAATGAAAATGGCATAACCTCTATTAATATGAGGCATTGCAACCATATTTATCCACTTTAAAAGTCAAGTTTAAAACAACAAGAGGGTCGACCTCATAAAATTTTCCCTTTCAATTACATAAAATCAATTTTACATAAAACAACCCAAAAAAAAGGGTGACATCATCCCTTCTAAGGTGACGTTATGCTCTATAAAGGTGGCGTTATTCTCTATAAAGATGACATTGAGGTAGAAGTGTGCAATGCTAGGCCTCCAAAGGTCATCCAACATGCCACATGTGCCAAAACATGACCTCCTAACCCTCCTCCATCAAACCCTAGTCTCCTCCATGACTTCATGAGCTAGATGGTTGATGTCCAAGCCTCCAAAGGCTAATGTCTAGGTGGAAAGAGGTGGGATCTTGTCTCCTATATCTTCCAAAGTGCCTCCAAAGGAAATGACCTCCTCCTTCAATGTGAAAATGGTGATCCAAGCCTACCCCAAATGTGGGGTTTCTACATCCAACCTTGGGTTCCACTTTGAAGACAATAAGCGACACTAAAAGGAAATGCATAGCCAACATATGCTCTACCTTGGTTTGAATTATTTTCCAAGTTGAAGACAATAAGGGGCACTGAAAGGAAATGCATAGCCCACATACATTCTACCTTGGCTTGCATTATTTATTAGTTATTTATTTATTTTATGGGTCCCTCATTTTTTCAGAATTGTTTCATTGTTTTTGGGATCCCAAGGTGATATTTTAATGCATGATTCTTTTTCTAGGGCACCTCTGAGCCTAATAGCCCCTTCTTCCCATGAAATGAGGTACATGCCCTTCTTGGGTCAATAAGCCCCAAAAAACCAAAAGATGGGGAGACAAAATAGAATAAGTATGGAAAGTGATAAGTATGATCGAGAATAGTAGGATTACTCTTCAATGAACCCCCTAGTAGCACCCCATTCTCGAGGGTGGCCAACTTAGTTGGACGTGATGACACCCACCAAGGTTAAATAAGGCAAAGGGTATAATTTCCAAGCAAGCGTTCTATATTCAAGAACAGATTATTTGCAACATATTCAAATGATTCAATTATTAAAGTGACACTAACAATGAAACCAGACTTATTACCTCATGAAGCAAGACCTATTTTACTCTGGGGCTAGGTCGATGTGATGGATGTTGATCTATTGTTGGTGATGACCAATGGTTTAAGTCAATATATGAGGGGCTCTACTAGTCAATCTGGATCTTGACACTCCATG
>JZKD02S1904058.1:53109-65263 GCA_000966675.3 Picea glauca
CTGAGAGACTGTGGTCTCTTAAAGTATTTCCGTATCTCGGGCATCAGAGCCCAAGTTCGATTACTGGAGTACTTAGTCTGAATGTGGGATCCAGACCAACAAGTGTTCATCGTGGGAGCTCACACCTTGACTATTGACATCGAGGACATCTATTTCTTGACTGGATTATCCAGGAGTGGTTCCTATGTCAGTTTGACCAGCAGCAGAGCAGGGGGTCTAAAAATGAGTGAGTATTGCAACCAGTACTGCGTGCCTGAGGCTAAACGACAGAAAGGGAAAGTGGCAATTTGGGGAGTGACTGATTTGACTCTCTGCACCATTATCTTTACCATTGCTCGGATGGCGGGAAGTGTTGCTCCACATATGGCTCTGCAAAGCTATTTCCAGTACACCATCGAGTGTACTGAGCCCCGGGTATTTAACTGGGCTGACGCAGTATTACTCAATATCAAGAAATAGTTGACTAAGTGCAGGCGTGGAAATCCGAAACAGTTTGGTTATGGATCATTGTTAGTGTCTTTCTTCCTGGAGAGAGTCCCTATATTTCGTCTATAGGACGAGTGGGATATTCCTGGTCCTAGAGATCCGAGGATGTTGTGGTGGTGTTGGCTCATGGCCCGACATGTGGCAGGTCCTATCGTCAAATATGACAATGTTTTCTTCGACTGGTTGCAGAACCAGATGTTGATGGTGGACGAATACGCATATGCCAGGTTAGATTTCCTAGGAGATCCATATTTAGCACTACCTGAGGACGCACAGTGGGGAGACCTCGGTAAGAAGTACACAAATTTTTGATTTTTTAAATGTTTTTGAATTTTTTAACCATATTTAAATGTTTTTGTTTTATAGATTTACCCGAAGACTAACACCAAATACTTGTTGATAACACAGACGTTGGACCATATAGACCTGCTGGAAGTTCTCCTATCCATCGACGAGGAGAGGCAGCAGTAGTAGTTCCACAGTACGCCGAGGATTATCTAACAGTGGAGCAGAATTTAGAGGGTCTGATGGCAGACGTTCCAGATATGACTCTGGAAGAGATTCCCCGACGCGATCAGCGTCACACTGTGGGGGTTTCTGCATCTATGGGTCGACTTCTTCGTAGAGTTGCTAGGACATTAGTGTGTTATCGTGAACATCATCCTTGATTTCATTATGTAGAAGCTATGGGCTTCAATTTTTGATATTTTGGTCTTCGGACAAACATTTTGTAAAAACAAACTTTGATCGTTATATATATATATATATATATATATACACGGTTTCTACCGGCTTACTTTACATTTTGTACATTTTAATGTGTTTGATTTATAAATGATTTAAATGTCTGTCCAATACATAATTAGCTAAAGCATCTGCCCATGTATTAAGACATCTAGGAATGTGTTGATATTCAATATGATCAAAATGTCGTTCCAAGAGGCGAATCTGCAAATATACCCTCAATAAAGTAGGACTTCGAATACAGTAGACATTACTTAGTTGTAGTACTACCAGCTGCAAGTCAAGTCGCACAACCAAATGACAAATCCCGAGAGAAATAGAATCAACCAATAACTCAATAACGGCTCTATACTCTGCGATGTTGTTGGTTTCTCGGCCAAGACATACACCTTGTAAAGATATAAACTCGTTTATTAGGGCATAGATTGCGCAAGCAGCGGAAGCTAGGTTCCGAGTACTACGGCTAGCACCATCGGTGAAGCCAATATAAGGTAGCGAATACTCTGACATCTGGCAATCAAACACAACTTTACGTAAGGGAAGAGACCAGATAACGTCAAAAGCAAACTAAAATGACACACACGCAGTATGATACATAAAATACAAGTACTAGTGCACTAATGACTCATGCATAGTACTTCTTTAAGTACAACCCATTTTTGGGTTCACTCAAAGGTACACCATCATAATCCACTAGCTCATACGCTCCTTTTTCCAAAACTTTGCTAACAATGTAAGGCCCACACCACATTGGTTCGAATTTCCCAGCTCCTAAGACATCTTTATCTTGTTCATATAGAAGAACAAGATCTCCTTCAGATAAGACACGAGGTTTGACATGCTTGTCATATTGTGCCTTAACACGTTTCTTCTGGGTTTCTATTACAAGAGTAGCGTCACGGCGAGTCTCATCTAATCGCATCATATACAACAGACGTTCCTCTTCAGCAGAAGTATTAGGTAAGAGTTCTACAGCTAGCTTCAAAGACGGTATTTCACATTCTATTGGCAGAATGGCTTCCATGCCATAAACTAATCGAAAAGGTGTAAATCCTGTGGCAGATTTAACAGATGTCCGATATGCCTACAATGCTGAGAACAACATCGTGTGCCAGCTGGTTTTATGAATTCCTATCATCCGTCGAATCATAGTTATAAGAACCTTATTGATTGCTTCGACCTGGCCATTATCCTGTGGATAATAGGGTGTTGAGATATCATGACAAAGGCCCAAATTTTCGGTAAGTTCAGACATCATATAATTTCTAAAATGACTACCATGATTGGTAACGATAGACTGAGGAACACCAAAACAAGAAATGACATGGTTGAAAAGGAATAACGCTGCAGTCTTCCCAGTATTATCAAATGTCGGCATCGCCTCAGCTCACTTAGTAAAATAATCAACAGCTACAATAATATAACCATGCCCCCCGACCGAGTGAGGGTGACATGTCATGAAATCAATGCCCCATTTTGCAAAAGGACCTACTGAGACCACATGATGAAGGGGATCAGGATGCAACCGAATCTTTTGATGGTAGGTCTGGCAGGCATGACACTTCTGAACAGCAGTAATGCAATCCTTGAACAAGGAAGGCCAAAAGTAACCTACACGTAAGATCTTCTGGGAAGTAGCATACCCAGACATATGACCACCACATGCTCCTGAATGGAAGTAATTCAAAGCTTTCTCAGCTTCATCAAAATTCAAACAACGTCGAAAGACAGAGTCAATGCCTCGATGGTATAGAGTATCGCCGACGATAATATAATGACGTGCTTGATAACGGATATGACGACGTTCGGCGCTAGACAAAGAAGGCCGGAAAGTTTGAGTTTGGAGATATATAATGATATCTCCGTACCAAATATTGTTAGTACTGATAAGGAAAAGTGACTCGTCAGGTAACGAATCGACCACTACCTTTTCCGTGGCAGTGTGGGGAAAATCACAAATTAACTCAGCGAAAACTAGGGATTTCTTCGACGTGGTGCGATCGAATTCCAAATCAAACTCCTCGAGAATGACAATCCACTTGGATTACTTGCCCCCCATCAATTGACGTGTCAATATATGTTGCATGGGGTTACAATGTGAAATCACTATAGTCTTCCTGGAGAGAATATAATGACGAAAACGTTGAACTGATTGAACAACAGCCAAAGCCAGTTTCTCAACATGTTGGTACTTGATTTCTGTGGATGATAAAATTCTACTCAAGTAATAGATAACATGTTCATCATGGTTATCATCCTCTTGAACGAGGACCATGCCGATAGTATACTTGGAAGCAACCAAATAAAGAAAGTAATCTCGACTATAATCTGGAGGGAAAAGAAGAGGAGATTTCGTGAGGGACAATTTTAAAACTTCAAAAGCGTTGTTAGCAACCTTATCCCAGACAAACTCTGAACCTTTCTTTAAAAGACGTGTGAAACCATGAGTAATCTCAGCGTAATTCGGGATGAAACGACGAAGAAAGTTTGTTTTCCCCTGCAAACTTTGTAACTGGCACAGTGAAGAAGGAGGAGGGAGATTAAGAATCGCCTCAACCTTAATAGGATCTACCCAGATCCCCTGACGTGAAACAATGAACCCAAGAAGATGACCGGACTCTACGCAAAAGACGCACTTATGAGGGTTTAGACAAATGCGATAGAACCGACAACGAACGAAAATTGCTCGGAGATGATTAGGGTGATCGACTCGGTGTAAAGAATGAGTTGGAAAATCATCCAAATAAGGTTGAAAGATATGCTTTATATCATGAAACGCATAAGACATAGCACGCTGAAACGTAGCACCTGTGTTCTTAAGACCGAAGGGGAGTTTCCTATATGAAAAAGTACCCCAAGGACAAATAAAAGCAGTTTTATGCTGGTCCTCAGGAGTGATGTTAATTTGATTATAGCCGGAGAATCCATCCATAAGGGAAACGATTTCGCTGTCGGCACAGTCATCAACGATCTGGTCGACGAAAGGGGTGGGAAAGTTGTCCTTTGGACAGGCTTTGTTAATATCCCAGTAATCAACAAAAACATGTATACTACCACCTTTCTTGTCAATCGGTACGGGGTTAGAAACCCATTCTGTCAAAGCCACGGGATAAATAAAACCGGCTTTGAGAAGTTTTTCAACTTCGATTTTGATAGTTGTCGCTTTATGTGGATGGACAGGACGAAGGCACTGTCAGACTGGTTTATCTTCGGGGTATGTCTTAATTTCATGCACAACAATAGTAGGGTCGATACCTGGCATCTCTTCGTAACTCCAGGCAAAGATATCACGAAATTCCTTGAACAAAGCAGTATAGGTGACAATTTCCTCTAGAGAACACGAAGCTCCAATGTGAATATTTTCAACTATCCCAGGTTTAACTGAAATATCAATGGGTATCATGGGATAAATATTACTGAGGTTCCCTTCCACAAACACATCATGTGTAGATCCGGGAACAGTCGATATAACAACAACGGTCGACGGAGTCGAAATCCGTTGGTAATTCTTGAGAGTGTGTTGTTCCAGAAACAGTATGGAACGATGATGCCCATCGTCCCAAGGCATATCGGCCATGATGGACATGATCATCTCGTCAGTGGGGAAGATGACACAAAAAGGATAGGGAGACAACTCCTCAAGAGAGGGTGTAGAAGGCGTTGTCGATTGAATCGTATGATAAGCAGACTCAACCGGACTTAATGGCATGACGTTGCCGAAATGGGCATGATCTCCGGGATCAGGGACTATCCAAGGGTCAAAAGACACTGGAAGTTCATAAGGAACAACAGAGATCATATTAATCGAAGCAACAGACGGGAATAGAATATCGGGTGGTGGTGGTATGGGAAAAGTACCCATTAACGAAGAGTCTTTTAAAAGACCGACTCCAACATTCTCGTAACTCGGTGGGGTTTTATCTATAAACGGCACATTTCTAGTGCGAGTATCGGAATTAAAGAAGGAAAGTTGATCAACCATAACGATATTTCCTTGATGGGGAAAATGGACTACATGGAACAGTGTTGACACAACAGCTCACATAGAATCTACCCAGCTACAGCCAAGAAGAAGATTATAATCTAGAGGAGCATCGAAAACTTCCACTTCAACTTGGACTGTCTTACCTTCGAGAGTAACCGAAAACGACGGAAGAACACCGTAAGGCTTAAAACCCGAGCCATTGAATGCTTTCAAATTATTTTTTGATTCAGTTAATGGAGGAGAGCCAATGGATTTCCAACAAGTAAAAGACATTACACACGTAGAGGCACCCTCATCAAAAACAGTTCGACAGATGTTCTTGTCGGAGACAATAACTTGTATCTGAAAAGCAAGTTGTGGGGGTAACCTTGGAACATGATCGTCCAAGTCAAAGACTATCAAATTCATATCTATAGGATCGATTCCACCTATAGCTTTCAACAGAGCCCTACGTTGTGCAGGACAAGACTGAAGGAGTTCCAGGGCAGACATCGTTGAACGTGCTTGGGCCAGATCTTCTACAATGCTATAGTTTTGGGCTCCACGACCATGAGGATTGAATGTCGACTTCTTAACGACACCTTTCGGGGGTCGTAGGACTGTATCAAGGTTCGTTCGTTCGAGATGAAGAGGACCGTTCGTAGGTGGATTCGGCGGAGAGGGTTGTACCAAATCAGGAGGTAAATCGTCAACCTTCTCCTTAGATGGAGAATAGTCTTTGGCTCTAGTTGCGATGGCAACATCATTGTTCTTAGAATCAACGGTGCACATCAAAACATATGATGTCGTAGACGTAGAAGTTTGGTCTTGAATGACCAAAGAGGCCTGTTGCTAAGACGGGAAGGGTTGGGACAAGACTGCTGACGTAGAGGGTTTGGGCGTTCCTTGAAGAAACTTATTAACTTTGGCACGTCTAGGACAATCCTTCGTGTAGTGATCGTCACCACAAATAAGGCAAGGGTAACGTGGTTTGCGCTTATCCCGATCTTCAACAGGAGGGGTTTTAGTTTGCTCATTTTGATTATTATTTTACTCTCCTTATTCTTGCCTCTCCCTTTCTTTGATTTATTTTTACCAGTCGGCGTAGATTGAACAGCGTTCACTTCAGAGGTTTTACCGGTGGGAGGGGTAGGAGACGGAGCATTTTGAACATTAGAAGAATTGGATTTAGGGGTTTCACTTGAAACCGAATGTGAGTGGGTATGAGCGGTACCAATCACACCATCAGCTGCATGTGAGGCAGTTGGAGTAGTTGAAGTGATGGAAGTACCAAGACGAGAAAAATCAGGTAATAAATCATAAAGAGTCCCCGTTTGTGAATAAACGAGATCAAGATACTGAGAACGACTTATAGCCTGATCTTCTGTAACAACACCTCCCATAGAAATGTATTTACCGATATTGTTCACAAAAGATTTTGTAAACCATTCTGCCAATAACTGATCGGGAAGCTCAAGTTTAATGAGACGTCGCCTCCTTCGCCACTCATGAATATGATCAGATATATGAGTTCTTGTACTTTGTTTGAAGGAAGTTAAAATCTTCGTCCCAGTATCGTAACAAATCGGTAATTGGTAGTGTGTGAGAAAATCCATAGCTAGGGTGTTGAAATCGGAAAAGAAACCTCGTGGCAATTCAATATACCACTTCGTTGTTGAACCGGTAAGGGTTCGTTGAAAAAGACGTAGACAAATGGAGTCGTCCATCAACGAGTTGGATGAACACCACAAATGAAAAGTCATGACATGATTATTTGGGTCCTCTCCCGCCTTGCCATCGAATTTCGGAATATCCGATGGAATATTAGCAGGGATAACAAGCCATTGGGGAGAGTGACGAATAGGATCATTTAGAATCCTAGACAAATCCGGCAAGTCCAGGGTAGAAAGAAAAGGAAACTGTCGATTCACTTGTGGGTACATGTGACTTTGGGGTGGAATCCCTGTCGGTAAACCAGTAGGACCATAAGCAGACTGTCCATAGAGGGAAGACCCTGTCTGATTCGGTGGTGGATGGATAGGATAGTAACCCCAAGGATTGTGACCTTGAGTTTGAGTAGGGACCTGAGGTTGAGTGGTCTAACCCGAACCCCAAATAGGATTAGTTACTTCCGGATAAGGTTGACCTATAGTAGGGATAGTTTTCTGCCCCCCAGTATTCTGAGGAAAGTTTCGTAGAAGTCGATTCCAATACTGGGCCAAGTCAGAAGGTATGTTTTGTCCAAAAGGTGAAGTTGGTCCCCCTACAGTAGGTATAGTTCCACTCGAAATTTGTGTACCAACCGTAGGTTGTGTAGTAACTGCGTTGTGTCCGGGAAAAGGAAAAGGAAAAGGAACCATACCACCCTGTCCAGCCATGGGAACCTGCAAGTTGGGTGCAACAGTCGGAATAGTGCCACTAGGATTAGGATTGCCAGGAGGAAATGGAGGGAGTGTCGCGATAAAAGCGGGAATACCTTGAGAACCAGCTAGGGTTTGCGGAGGTGTTGGATTAGAAGCATTCAATAAAGCATTTAATGCGTGGTAAACAGGAGGTAATGTCAGGATAACATCAGGTATTCTCTGGGTGTTGATAGGAGGAAGAGTAGTTGCAGGAATTCCAGTTTGGACACTCATAGTATTTGCGAGATGGGCCATTTGGGAGGAAGAACAAAATGGTAAGTGGTCGCTACAGGTGTAGTTTCAGCCTCAGGAGAGACTGGAGGGTTGATTTCGTAAACCAGAGGTGACTCAGTACCGAAAAGGACTCGTCGAAAATCACTCGACCACAAAGGATCTCGGCCTACTACACCAAAGGAAGGCCCAACAGTTGATTCATAAGATGTAACAACCGCTTCTTCAGAAGGATTTAATTGCACAAAAGGTCGTTCACCGTGATGAATGTGATAGTCCTCTCTAGTATTGGTAATTCGAAAATCTTCTAGAGAGTCGGTGTGTTCTACACGTGGAGGTGGTGTAAAAACATCTTGGACTTCACTTTGATGAGGGGAACCTTCAGGGGTACCCTCAGGTGTCGTCGTAGGTAAGGGTTGTGAAACGTTCGGATGTTCCGGAGATAAACCTTGCATCCTACGTGAACTTCGTGGGGGAGCAATTGTAAACAAGTAACAAGCTCCGCTAATAAAATCCTATGGTCAACTTCGAGAATCAACACACACTAGTAAACAAAAATCTAGGAAGCAATCACCAAGCAAACAAAACCTTCTAATTTCGAAGCCACTAGTTGGTGATGAAATCCAACGTTGCAACAACGAGACGAGAAGGGGCGGGGCTAGGGTGGAAAAGTTATGCTGACGACCTGCTTAACGGACTTACACCCTGGTGCAAGCTCCCACACATAATCGTGGGTATACCCTCCAAGGAGCCCGAGTGAGTCTGGCCAACGTCAATTCCAGGTACCTTAAAGACTTTCCCCTTCACAGCCACCTTGGGTAAGAACCTAGAGAGAAAGGCCACTAAGGTCACCACACACAACAATACAGCCTGGAGGGACAGTCGTCAGTCCGATCCACATGCAAGGGCAGGGTATCCAGCCCAAAACCAACTCAAAGGCTTTCACTCATAATTGTGGGTATACCTCGGAGTGATCCCCATAATACGTGTAATCTCTACACCGATGTCAACAAAGCAGGGTTAGTAACGCTGCCAACACCAATGCGACCTAGTGCTTGACCCTTGTGTTAGAAGGGCGTCCCAGGACAATATGTTGCAAATGGAATTTACCACTCCCTAACTCAAGATGTTATTGTGTGTTTTTGAGCTTTTGGATATTTTTCCAAGTTTGCATATAGTTTGTGTTGCCGCAAGGTGTGCAGAACCTGTTGAATATGTTGCAAGTGTTCCACCCAAGTCTTGTTGTAGATGAGGGTGTCATCCAAATACACTACTACAAAAGTACTGGTGAAAGGTTGCAGGATATTGTCCATCATCCTCATAAACGTTGTTGGAGCATTTGTCAAACCAAAGGGCATGACCAACCATTCAAAAGACCTTCTTTTGACTTGAACGCGGTCTTCCATACATCTGTATGTTCTATTGGGACCTGGTGGTATCCAGACTTCAGATCAATCTTACTAAATTATTTTGCCCTTGTGAGCTGATCAAGGAGGTCATTGATTCGGGGAATCGGGTACCAGTTCTAGACTGTGATTTTATTCAGGGCCCGATAATCAATGTAGAGTTGTCAGGTCCCATCTTTCTTCTACACCAGTACAATTGGGCTCCCACAAGGCAATGAGTTGGGATGGATGTACCCCTTGTGGAGAAGTTATTGGATCTGCATCTTGATCTCCTCATTTTCTAATAGAGAGTGACGGTAGACCGACCCATTGGGTAGCAGTGCACCTGGGGTTAGATCGATGGGATGCTTGACCTGGCAGTGCAGAGGTACCCCGGTAGGAGAGGAGAAGACATATGAGTATTCTTACACGACCTTATCCACTTGATTCTATTGTGTGGATAGATCGAACGCAGAGGCATTGGATGTGGCTGCGATCTTTCTCTTACTCTGAGAGCGAATCACGAAGAAGAAAAATGTCTTGGTCTGAGAGATGACCTTTCTGCATTGCTTGGCAGAGATCAAGGAAATAGCACTAGGAGGAATGGCCTTAGGTATCCTATACAATTTCTTGTTCAAAGTAATAATAACACTATGAGGCCTAGACTCATATACAACATGAAATTTCCATAAATAAGGTTGGCCCAAAATAACATTACAAAATTCAAGAGGAGCAACAACACACAATACCTCATCTTTGAACAGCTTGATCTCGTACGAAAGTCGGAACTGTTGGTTGATGTGGAGATCTCTTCCTTAGCGGATCCATCCAATGGTGTAGGGTTGTGGGTGTAGCATTGTTGATAGGTCTAGCTGCTTGACGACCTCTACTGATATGATGTTCTTTTGGCTATCGCTATCAATGATGAAGTGTAGTGGGGTGCCTTTTACCCACATATGTGAATGGAAAAGGTGCTCGCCTTCTTCTAGCTCATCTAGTTCATTAGGCTGGAGCTTGGTGGTAGAAACGATGGCATTGGGCTCCGCGTCAATGATCCATCTTCCCCTTTCTGGTTCTGACTCATATTCATAACCCACATCTGATTCAGAGGCTTTCAATTTAGCCACCAGCAACTGCTTTGAGCGACAATTAGTAGTGTTATGCCAAGGGATCTTATGGAAGTCACACCACTTCTTGGTATCCTTATTTGTCTTTCCGGTGTCCTTCTTTTCTTGTGTCTTGGACTAGTTGTCCTAATACTATCCATCTTTTCTCTGTCCTTTGTTTTGTAGGTTGGGGCCTCCCTTTCCTGGTTTTTGCTGCGAGGGGTTCCCAGGCCCAAATTGTCTCATCTCTTGTTTGAGCTTATGCTCGATTTTGACGGCATATCGATAGGCCACGCCCAAGGATGAGATGTAAATAAATTCCATTATGGTATGGATGTATCTATGTAGAGCACCATGATCCTTAAGCACCATGTGTCGCTCTGAATATTTGATACCCATATTGGTGCGCAGGGTATGGAAGATATATGTGAAATCTGGCACTACTTAGTCTCTTTCTTGCCGCAGTGTGGTCCATTTGGTATACAAGTCATCATAGCTTCCGACAGGGTAGTATTTTTCCTTAATAGAATCCTTGAAGGATTCCCAAGTGGTCGTGACTGTAAATAATGAGGGTTCCTCTATTTCCTTTTGCTCACAGAACGTTTCCCACCAATCTTTCACATGGGGAACGGCTTTGAGGAGAGAAAAAATATTTTTTTCTCTATTTGAAAACTTATGGACAAAAAAGTACCCTTCTAGTAGATTCAACCACTTGTATACAACATCTGTGTCTATCTGTCCTTCAAATATAGGAATATCGAAGTTGATTTGTACCTTGAAGGGGGCGGTGCCTCCGATCAAGGAAGATGTGTTGCTTGTTGGTAGTTGTTGAAGGATTTGCGCGAAACTATCCATCATCTCGTTCCTCTATTGTGTGAGGGATTCCTCAAGAAACATTTTGAAAGGATCTCCTGTCCCGTCATCTTTATTTTCTCCTTCCATGAGAGGTCGTTTGGGCGTGCGAGATATTTTGTCCTCAAGAGAAACAAGCTCGAGGCCCAATTCTTTGTACCCCGAGCTCATTGGGGACATGCATTAAGATGACAAGGCAAAACCACTCTGATACCACTAATCTGAATTTTATGAGAAGAACGAAATGAATACAAATTATTAAAAGATGCTTAACACAAAATAACAGAGATACAGTAAAACTAGTTTTCTATTCAATAAGGAAATAAGCTGAAACTGTAAAATGCAACTGAAAACAAGCTTGTTGGAATGGTGGCATCTTATCTCTAAGAAGAGATGTGACAGCTATGCTCATTCACAAGAAGATGATTACAATGAGGCTCTAAAGACCTTTTTACAATAAACAGGAATTTCGAAAACCCTAGACATCCAAAAACCTAACCCTAGGAGATGAAGCACTAAAAGTCATGTGGGCCCCATTTGGGTAAGTTAGTCAGTCAACTTCTCGGGGTCATAACTTTTGCATACGATCTCCATTTTAGGCACACGATAGCCCATTGGAAAGGTCTATCCAAGGACTACACATTTTTCTCTAATCTAGTAAAAGGCATTTTCGACTGTGGTGATCTCTAAAAACGTTGTTTAGGGCCTCAAAACAGCCCCACAAGTCAGGGACCTGAAAACTAGGAAAACAAAACTGCCAAACTGGAAAACTGCCACAATGAACCAGTTGGAATAGGTGGGAGGCCACCAACATCCATATGGATCACTATTTGACTTCTTACACAATTCCTTATGATTCCTAGGAAATTTTTAATTTGTCTACTTAAATTCCTTTAATATCATGATTGATCTCCACATATTTGTGTTTCCATCATGCACTTGTGGAGAAAATATACCTGTATATCAAAATTTACAAAGATATAT
>JZKD02S1904069.1:0-11539 GCA_000966675.3 Picea glauca
CTTTTGGAAAACTGACCAAGGCATCACATTTGATGATGCTCCTGAGTCAACCATACAATTATGCACATTTCTATTGAAGATTTCGAAAGTTAAAAGAAAAGGAGGTACATTCTTGAGAGTACTTAAAGTTGTAGCTTGTGATTTCTTACTCGCATTCTCCAATGCTACTTTATCTACATTATTTACATTATTACTTACATTATTATTTACATTATTATTTAGAGGAGTTACAGGAAGGATTCCTTTATCTTGAGAATCAAGATTTTTTTTTGTGGAAGTCTTCTGCGGCACTTTGCTTTGCACAACCTTATGACCATTTGAATTACCATTCTTGCCATTTTCTGAAATATTTTGCAACATCTTCTGTAACAAAAATGGAAATTTCAACAACTCATAAATAGAAATGTTAGCCCTTAATTTTTTAAGATCTTCAACAACATCATACTCTAGTTTAGGGCTAGCATTACTCTGTTTTATCTCTGCTGATTTAGATGGCTTTAGAGGTGGAGTTGTAGTGTTTTCAGAAGGAGGTTTATTTATTGTCTTACTCCTAGTGTTGTAAGGGTGGATAGTCTCGAAGTTAGCTTGAAAGATGCTATCCGAGAGATGTCCAAAAATGTTTGGAGAAGACTCTTCTTCTTGGACGGTTTCCTACTCCGCTTCCTCTTGAGGGATCTCAGGAGGTATCAAGTTATCTTGGGCTTCTAGTATTGTTTGAAGAGCACATTGGAAACTTTCTAGGTTCAAGCCTTCAGTGTTTGGATTAGGCCGGTTGGTTTGAAAAGGCTTTCGGAAAGGAGGTTTGTAGGGTCCTTTACTCAAAGAAGCTTCTTCAATCGACCTTTTTAAATCTATAACTTGATTAGATAATTTTTGTACAACTTTAGTTAAATTTTCCAAATCAGAGTTTTCGGGTTGTGTTTTGTTTTGCGTAGGTCTGGGTAGAATTTCAATATTCTTTTTAGAAGAAGAAATAGTCTCAGTTTCGTTGCTAGAAGAGTCCTTAAGGCTAAGTATGTCTTTTTCAATCTGAGTAGCCTCTTTGAAGGCTTCTAACAATGTGGCCTTTTTAGATCTTTTAACCCAAATAACTATACTTTGATGTAGAGCTTTAGTGTAGTAAGCTATTATAAGAGACTCAGCAGGCATAGAATCTGCAGGGATTCGATTTTTAAGTGTTAAAAATCTTTGATTAAAATCTTTAACTTTTTCTTTTGGGTTCATCTTTAAGCTCGAAAGATCCATGACTAAGACTTTCAGAGGTTTACCATCTCCGAATTTTTCCAAAAAACAAGATTCAAATTTTTCCCAAGACACTATTATATGGGGTTGTTGGGCAAAGTACCAAGTGGATTCATTACCCTCAAAAGTGTAAGGGAACAACCTACAGACAACGTCTTCATGTTCAACATTACGGAGTCTGATGGCTAGCATAAATTTTTTGATATGATCTTCGGCTATCTGTTTTGAATCGGAATCAAACTTAGGAAGCCATTTCTCCAGGTGCTTAGGTAAAGGGTGTTGGGCTCCAGGTACAGCTACTGCATCCTGGTCCAACCAAGGTCTAGCAGGGTTGTTCTGATTTTCCATTGGGGTAGTGGGTGTGGGAGGACGTGAAGGTGAATTGCCTTCGTCGGAAGAGGAATCTCCCCCAGAAGAGGAAGGAGATGAGAGAGGTGGTGAAGGAGGTATCCCAGATCCTCCTGCAGCAGGATTTGAGTTTGGATCTGTAGGATTCATAGTGAGGTTAGTGTCACCTAACTGTTCTCTGATATTAAAGATGTCTAAAGGTTGACCCCACGGACGGTTTGGTTGCCTCAAACTGGCTAAGGCACTATGTGTTTTAATAAGAGATCGGTGGACAATCTCTTCCAAGTCACCACTTGTAGGATTAGGGGTTGCTGGCTCAACTGTGACCTGTGGATCTTCGGTTGATGTAGTTGTTGTTTCGAGGGGAATATTATCTTGTGAATGGCTCCTAGTTACTATAGGTGAATGTTTAGTTGGAGGGGGAGTCTTGTGACCGCCTCGTGCCATTAATTAAGTTCAGGCCCTCCTTCTAGCGCCATTTGTTGGCGGGTGAAACAGTCTGTCCATCAACTGGGAGAGTGGAACCGGTCCGGGGTTGTCTAAATAACCCAAGCCATTTGGAATGAACCAACCTGACGAGTTTAACGGCTCCGTTGGCCGCTCTAAGGTCTTTTAAGCAAACCAAAGAGAAACTAATCTAAACTAACTAAAACAAATAAACAAACTAAAACTAACTAAACTAACTAAAGAAACTAAACTAATCTATCTAAAACAAATAAAACTAACTAAAACTGACTAAAACAAATTAACTAAAACTAAAATAAAAGAAATTAAACTAATTAAAACAAACTACTAAATAAACTAAAACTAAATAGAACTATTTTAACTATTATATACAATCTATTAATTACTAATATAATAACTCAAATAAACTATCTAATTACCAGCTGCAATATTACTTATTCACAAATGTACACTTTAAACAACCTACAGATTTAATTAAAACCTGCAAAACTCATGTGTTTTCTGCCCTAAGACAACAAGATATGTTTTTTGATTTTTTGTATTTTATGAAAAGAAATAAAACTGCTGAAATTAAACGATTTAATATAAATCTAATTAAATTTATTTCTAAACTAAACTACTTAATGAAAATGGCAAAGAAAAGACTAACTGACCTGGAAGCACTCCTAATTTGTCCTGTGTATGATGACTCTGAAGCTAGTCGGAGGAAGGAAACTCACACCGGTTAATCCCAAAGCTTCTTATAAACGATTAGTTGCGCTGCTCTTCGAGTTGGTTTGCAGGACAAACAAGACATAAAAATTTCATAACAACTATAAGATGTATAAATCTCTGCAATAAGGGAAACCTGTTATGCAAAAACTTATATTTGATAATTCAATCAATGAAGAAGATAAACTTGTCATTCACAGCTGAATTAAACAATTGTTATGTATTTTATACAATTGGAAGAAACCAGATATGGATTACAGTGATTAAAATTATATCATTTGCACATGATCTAGATAGCTAAAGTAGTCATAAATCATAAACAAATTGATATACAAAACATGAAACAAAATGTTGATATATTGAGAAGCTAAAGCTGTGACAAAACATCAATTCTGCTTCAGTCTTAATTAGAAATCCATATCCTTGTTCTCCCAAGAATGAGGATGAACATTATTACAAAAATCAAAAGTATATATAAGTCTCTCCACAGGGTAAAACATTCTTGTGGATAATATCAAACAGTTTTACATAATCAGGGAAAAATCCCAAAATTGACTAAACTAGGAAATCAAAATGCAAGAGAAATCTTTGAAATATCTCCTAATCTGCTCATCCACTCAATTGAAATTTCGAATTTTACCTGCAATAGAACAAAAATATCAAATTAGAAATATATTTCAATAACAAAACACTAAAACATTGATCCTACAGACTTAGCTACAGAATCATCTGATTCTGTAGCTAGTCTAAAATAGCACACAGGACAAGATAGCAATCAAATGAAATCTTTTCAACAGAATCAAATCCAACTTTATTTTCTTTTAATAAATATCCAAAATGAATCACTATGATTCAAATGAGTTTATCATTCAAATTAACAAAATCGAAAGGATGCAATCGGGACAGGGTAAGAATGCTCTGTTTTTTCAGTTGCCATAAAATCAGGTCAAATAGTAACCGAATTGTTTCCTATCGAATTAAATTAATGGTGAATCACATGGAATAAGATACGATTTAATTCAACATAATCATAATCGATACAATCATAATTGAACATAATCAAAATCGATTTGTTACGTCTGTAACAGTGTGCACACGATTCATGTTGTTTCAATCAGATACCAATATGGAAAGACTGTTATGATTATTGCCAAATAAGCATTCATCAAACTTTGCCATAGATTTGAATCGTTGAGTGTTTACACAATCAACAAACAGGATCACGTAATAATCGTAACCACCAACAGTGATGATAACCATAAACTGGGCGACAATCGAATTGAATTGTGACTGAGTCAAATATAGAAACAAATCGCAATGCTGGGCATAATTATTTTCGTTCCCAAATCAAATTAAAACAATATATTTGTTGCAATATAAACCGAGCTGATACCACGGTCAAACGATGTGAATCGAATAGTTGCAATTTTGTTTATGCATTAACAAAATGATATTCGAATTGATCAAATCAGACACGGAATATAACATTATAATAGTCATGCCAACCATATCGTATAGAATATAACCATTTTTTTATCGAACATTGATGGTGTTTGGAATTGAAATACAAGAAACGGCCTGTGTTTAGTAAAAATATTAACAAATCCAATAAGTAACAGAGTATCCAATTGAGTCCAAATTAAAACAATCAAATCCATAATATGATTAATAGAATCAAAGCTAAATCCAATCAAAACAAATCCGGGAAACAAAATTTGATTAATCAAAACAAAATTATATACAATAACGCATGCTTATGTGTCAGAGAAAATCCACACTGTAGACAGAGTTTATGATTTCGTCATATAAACAGGTGATAATCATACCAGTGAGGTTGCACGAGCTATGCCAGCTTTGAATTAACAACCGCTGTAGCAGACTCCACATTCTTAAACAGAATAGAACCTGTTGTTCGTTGTTTCTTATCAGTGGACGACATCTTATCCTTTTGACTAGAGAGCCTTGCAACTTGATCCTCCATAGCATGAATTCTGGACTGCAGCATTGGCACATCGAGGTAATACCTTTCTAACCATGCACCACACTGATCACATGGTGGAGCAGCTGGTTTGGATAGATCAGGAGGGGGTTTTGAAGAGTTATCGGGGGTTTCACAAGGAATTTTGATGCCTGGATAATTAGGATCATTTTGCAAGCAAGGTGGTAGGTTTTTGACAAAATCGTATGAGGGTTTGTCACACAGACCTTCAGAATAGGGATACTCACTTGCCGGGTAACGTTCAATCTCCGAGTCAAAATCTTCACTCACCACGATAGGGTCAGGGTTGACAGGAATTTTCAGTTGGTTTCTTGCCATGCGAGAGATTAATCGGGCATTCTTCTTAGCTATAGAATTTACAATAGGTTTGGCTTTAGGACTTTTAGCCACGGGTTTAACATTTTCCACATCCTTGGTGACAGAATTGGGTAGGTCAATAGGCGAGTCGGGTCGGGGTTTAGGTAGCAGAGCACTGTAAGGGACAGGGGGTACCAACTTGCTCTCATTAACCATAGGTTTGTCAACCTGTGGTGGGCTTGAGTTCTCAAAATTATTTCGAATGAGAAAACCATTCCAACAGTCTCGGCGTAACCCCAAATGACAAACCATAAGTATTTTAATTAACCCAAAATGAAATAGGTTGTTATCGGCCTGGTTCTGTTTGTATCTTTTAGACATTTTAAACAAACTCCTATGCAAGTAGTAAGGCATATTAAGCTCATATCCCATGAAAACCATAAGTAGCCGAAGGTGATACAGGAAGATGAAACCATACCGGCCCTCGCATGTGATGAACTGCTTGGTTATCATCAACAAGTTGTGCCATCGTTGCTTTAGCATATTCACGGGAAAACCTTTGTCACAGGAGCTCACTCTTCATTACTGGAAGAGCAATGTCCATGGGACATCTTCCACTTTGCAATTTTTTGACCATCTTTGTCTGACAACAGGCAGACCGGTAGCCAAACTGAGAAATTGCTCATCAATTTCCAACTGCACATCCCCAACCTTGGCTCGGCAGCCATCAAAGGTTAATGCAAATTGTCGAGCCACGCTAGGGTTATAGCCATCAAACTTTCGTATGAACAGGAGCCATCCGAATTCCTCAAGGTCACTTTAAGCACCATCAAACATCAACAAATCTTGGCAACCATTGGGTTCAGCCCTTACGACTGGAGCCATGGTGTGGACGCATGGTAGGGTTCAGATTAAACACACAGGAGCAAAATTGTTTTGGCTAACAGCTGAGACCGAAGAAAGCGGATGAAAATTAATGTATGCGTGCGAGGGTGGTGGGATTATCCACCGCCATGCAACATAGTAATGGCACAGTACAAACCCTGTTCAATCAATCATAACAAAAAATCAAACTATTCGGCCAACCCAAGGATTAAATGGTGGATAGTTATATCAATGTGCCAATGTATAGTTTGAAACCTTGAGCGTTCAATGTTAAATCAAACCCAAATTTTAAATATGTGCCTATAATAATTCAAACCAACGTTATTGCAAAATTCAAATGTTCAACCAATGCGCCATGTGTATAATCTTCAAACTAATTCCATTCAATATGAAATGTGTAATCAAAGTTTATAAAACATTGTGATAAGAGATTTCATAAAATCGATAAGCTAAGAGCTTATAATAGTAAGGATCTCATCATATAAAAAACAAAAATCAACCATGTCCTTTATATAATCTCATAATTTACATGCTCAACACTTTATCAATCAAACAAAAATCGAGTTGCGCAATCAAAGCAAGAATGTCATAGTTTGAAAAATCTTTTCAGCCAATAATAATAAACCAAAGGGAAGTACCAATCAGAATATCGATGAGCAGATCATGACAATTCGAAAAACGATAAAGGAGTTTTTCACGCTTTCAGTCGTGAAAACTAAATTGAAACCAATTTTCAAATGTCGCATGAAATGAAAATATCGTTAATCTGCGAAATGCAACGACAATTTGAAGTTCAGAAGACATAGGTGTAGGCAGCTTTTAAGGCAATGGAAAAAATTGAATTGGCTTCCAACAATAGACTATCTGCATGCCTTAATGATATGGGAGGGTATCTGGACTCAAATTTGAGTCACACACCCACTTTCTTCAATCATCAATTCATCATGTAAACCATAAACCCTAATTTAGTGGAGTCATCGATTCGTCTGGTTTTAGTGTTCCCAATGAATGGATGTGTTTTTTTTCATGACATGGAATGGGAGAACACATGTACCTTCTTAATTTTCTTACTTCACACTATGTGGGCCTGGTCATTCCAGCTAGCCTTGAATTGAAATTTAGCCCTAGTCTTAGTCATCACCCTTCATGACACTTGTCACCAAATGATTAGATCACAAGGTTGGAGGCATATGGGCATTGGGATGAGGTTTTATAAACCTACAGTAACAAGAGACATTAATTGAACTTTGACTAGATTGAAAGGTGTGTGCAATTGAAAATACTAACAACCCAAAACTAAAAGGAATTAATACACAGACTGACAATGAGAGGTGATCTGGTGGTGTGTAGGAAGAGGCCTAACACCTTCAAAATTATCATTCTCATAACCCCTTAAACTTTACCATATTACCCTTCATCAATAACCCAACTAAAATTGTAATCCCAATGGAACATAAACCCTATCTTGAAACTCCTAAGAATGTATCAACCCTAATTCCTATGACCTTTAGTTACCCCTTATGACTCCTAACCATAATCCTTTGTAGCTCATAACCCATTTAACCATTAACACCAAAAATAATAATATAACACCTATCCATTATCCACAATGAGTACCTAGAACACATATAAACTTATAAAAAATAACCCTTAGAACCTTTATCAAATCTACCTCGTAACTCCTAAAAATGTATCAACCCTAAATTCCTATGACCCTTAGTTACCGGCCCCTATGAATCCTAACCACAATCCTTTGTAACTCATAACCCATTTAACCTATAACTCATAATTGTTATAACCCCTGTGAATTTTCACCCTATAATAACCATTATCCACAATGAGTACCCCTAACCATATGACTCATATAACTTTAAACCTTTAAGGAATTGTAAATGACATAATTAACCTAGAACACATATGAACTTACAAAAACTAACCCTTAGAACCTCTATCAAATCTATCTCGTAACTCCTAAGAATGTATCAACCCTACAGACCCTAAATGTAGGAGACGACGATCTCATTGGCAATATCGATAACTATATTATCGAAAATGATCATGATCATGATGTTGATATGAATGAGCCTTTCACCAATATCGATTCTGAACTAGATCCCGATATAGATGTTGAGTTGGATGGAGGCATATGGGCCGAATTAGGATGAGGATTTATAACCCTATAGTAACAAGAGACATTAATTGAACTTTGACTAGATTGAAAGTTGTGTGCAATTGAAAATACTAACAACTCAAAACTAAAAGGGATCAATACACAGACTGTCAATGAGAGGTGATCTGGTGGTGTGTAGGAAGAGGCCTAACACATTCAAGATTATCATTCTCCTCCAACTATCCACATCTATGTATAATTCTAAATCCTCATCCCTCCTTGATTCCAATGACCCCATGATTCTAGTGTGGCCATGCTTGATGTGGAAGTTTACACATTTCAAATTATGGGATCATACATAAGATAATGTATCACCTTTAGCGGATCATACATATATATATGGGAAAAATCCAACTAGAAAAAGATGCTTCATTTGTTAACTCAATATATAATCAGTTACAATGCTTCATTTGTTAATTCAGATCTTCCTTTCTTAATCTTAGGCTCTACTTTCCATTATCAAACTACATATAAATCCATTTATAATCTTTAGAGGATAGAACCACACTCCCCTCATAATTTATAAGCTACCCTGCATAGGTCTCAATTTTACAAGGAGTGTTTGAGGAAAATCAAGATCAAATAGATCGGGCTAATATTCAATCATCCTCTCCCACTACATCCCACACCTCTAGGAAATTTGGATCAGGAAAAGGAGAAGGAATATTTGAAAGAAAATAGACAAAAATGTAGGGTTATGCCATGTCAAAGGTGTCATTAATCATTTTGTGTCCTATGACCTTAGATATGCTTGTAAGGAACACAAATAATGGGACAAAAAAGAGGCAGGGTAAATGACATAATCCACATGAGACATTTTTTATTCTATAATATATATCTCTCTGCACCCCCGTCCTCTGTCTCTCAGGCGCAGATTTAGAAATTTGGGTAGGAAAACCAACATCGAGTGTTGCTTACCATTTATGTCAAACTCCTTATAACCCTTAACTCATATTTCATACAATCCTTAAAACTGAACACTCTAACATATAACAACATATTTTTAATCCTTATAACCCCTTAAACTTTACCCTATTACCCTTCATCAATAACCTAACTAAACTTGTAATCCCAATGGCACATAAACCCTATCTCGAAACTCCTAAGAATGTATCAACCCTAATTCCTATGACCCTTAGTTACCCCCTACGATATAACACCTATCCCTTAACCTTTATAATCTTAGACAAATAACACCAATAAACATTATTTATTCTAACCTCTAACCTTTATAATTGTAACACCTATACATCTCCTAACCCTTACTTTGAATAACATCTATAACTCCTAATTGTTATAACCCTTGTGAATTTTAAACCTATAATAACCATTATCCACAATGAGTACCCCTAACCATATGACTCATATAACCCATATTATTGAAATCTTATAGTCCATATACACCCAAAAAACCAACCCCTTAAACCCCTAATTTCTAACATATATTAGTGCCTAACTCTTACAAATCTTAACCCCTAACCCTTATCAACACCAATACATATAACCCTCAACCTAACGCTCTTATAACCCTTAAACCCGGATCCTATAGCATACAACACCTAATTAGGAACCCTCATATCCTCCTTAAACTTAACCCTAATGCTAATCCCTTAACCCCTACTAATCCATAGGATTCAAAGGATGGTGGTTTTGATGCTTCTATGGGTGCTAAAATAAATACTTGAGATTTTCCATTTTTGATATGACCCATCCACCCCCTAATGCTAGGAGAAAGGCGTCCATAATGTTTTTGAAATCTTTGGATTCCTTATAGATGTGGGAGGGGATCGTTATCCTTTTTTTAAAAGGAACAACGAACAAACATTATACTATGTCTAGACATGGGCAATGGTGACCTGTAAATGGGGCCAACGTTGAAATTTTTTCAAATTATTTCTGTATGCACTGAAATTTTACATGGATAGACTATTTGCATGCCTTAATGATATGGGAGGGTTTCTGGACTAAAATTTGACTCACACACCCACTTGTTTCCATCATCAATTCATCAATTCAATGTGGGCCACTTTTTAACAATATTCCATGTTGTGCATATGAGAGATATTTATATGAACACTTTTTTTTAGAACAATCCACATCTATGGTGTCGCAAGAGGTGGGATTCCCTACAAATGATTTGGGTGATTTTTTTCAAATAAGGGTTGTATGTGGTTGTTCACAATGCAAAGGAATAAGAAACATCTCTTGTTGAGGAAGTGATGGAAGTATATCTCATATAGTTATTCCTAACCCCATAAGTGAAGTTGGGCATATAAGGGAAAAAACTAATTATAATATTTTTCTTGAGCCTATGAGAAATGTGTCTATCATAGCCAACCCAAGCATGTTTCCTACTATCCCATCATGAAGTGCTAAGTGTTTAGATACCCAAGAATAAATTGTTGGACCTATTATTAAAACTAGGCAATCTAAGGTGGTGGGTGCAATAGTGAAGAGTTTGCTAAAGATAAATATTTTTCAATATGATGTTATGGAAGACCTTTTAGATATTTCCTTACCTCCAACTTTAGAATTTGCTTAAAACACATCATTTAATCACACTCTTTTGTGCATGGTTCAAGGTGAAACCATTTCTTACAATTGGATAACTTTTCCCTTTTTGTGGTAACAACTATGTAATTTCCCCCTCTAAAATACTCATGTACTTGAAACCGACGCATATAAATGACATGTGAATGGGGCCAACGTCATTTTCCCTCTAGTCATTTTCCACCACATTTACGTCAGTTCATATCTTCTCAGATCCTTTCCAAATGACGAGCCCAACTTTGGGACCATCTACAAAACTTTGTTTTTGAAGTCTCCCCTCTACAGAGCTCAAGGGTCCATGATCTCATGGAGAATTTCCTCCTTCCTCTATGGTGTCATTCCAACATTGATTTTCCCTATGTTAGTTGTTCATGTTTCTTTCCTTTTATATAAACTAGTAGTACTTTGATTGTTCTTCAAGTTCTCAATCTACATAATGACTTAAGAAGTGGGTGATGGTAGATTATATAGACTATGCATTGAGTAATGGATATTTAATTGTCATTAATTCGAAAAAGTGTTCATATCTTTCCATAAATTTCAAAAGAAACCATATCTTTCCCAAAAATTTGGAAACGTAATTGGATGGTGTGGAAATCAAAACAATTTTTGAGTGCATTTACTATTGGATTACCATCATAACTGGAAGGAACAATGTTTTATGGATACCACCATAGCTCTATAGTGTGATGATGCAACTCAAAGAGATTATCTTGACATGACTTGACTATTTTGACTGAGAATTCCCCTATCCTCTTGACTACAAAGGTGGAGCTTAATTCCCATGAATATTGAAAGAAACTTACAAATTCAAATGATTTATTCTCGACTCAATTAACTCAATACTTCCTTAACCACAAGGTTAAGTTTTA
>JZKD02S1904069.1:11549-21585 GCA_000966675.3 Picea glauca
ATTTTAGGTAGAGGATAATTATCTTTGAGAGAAGATTTATTAAGATTTCTGAAATCAACACATAGTCTGATTTCCCCATTTTTCTTTCTAACTGGGACCAGATTAGCTACCCAATCAGAATATCTTAGGGGTATGATTATCTTAGCGTCAAGAAGTTTTTTGATTTCTCGTTCGATGACAGGTAATACAATAGGGTTAAATTGTCGGAGTTTTTGTTTGAAAGGTTTGACACTTGGTTTGAGAGGTATTTTATGTTCAATTACAGAAGTGTCATATGTTTTCAATTCTTCGTATGACCATGCGAAAACATCTTTATATTTTCTTAACAGCTCTGTGTATTTGTTTTTATTTTCTGTTGATAAATATTTGGATAGTTTAACCATTCGGGGGTTATCTTCAGTTCCTATATTACAATCTTCAACCTCCTCTGGTTGGGGTTGTAGAGTAGTTTTAGAAGGGATGTCATCTTGATTACAAAGTCTTTCCAAAGGGATTAGATCCTTTGGGATTTGGTTGTTCTTGAGAACAAGCATTCGGTGGTTGGAAATTTTATCGTGAAATTCCTTAGAATCCTCCCCTTCTTGCATGATCCAAATAGGATCATTTTGATTTTCCTGATCGGTATGTGTTTCTGCAAATTCATCTAATGATTCTAGAAACTTTCGAAGCTGCTCACCGTCTTCAAAAGCCTGCCAATGTTGTATATTATTTGGTATTGAAGGGCGATGTCTCATTTGTATATGATATTTTAAATTAAAAGCAGTCGAGGGTGTAAAATTTGATGCAGCTTTGGCTAAAGCATCAGCTTGTTGATTCTCGGATCTTGGGACGAAATGAAAATTCACAGAAGTGAAGAAGTTCTCAATTAAATCCCAAACACAATTCCTATAGGACCGTAATATAGGATGCTTAGCCTGATATTGCCGATTCACTTGTTTTATAATTAACTCTGCATCACCAAATACTTCGAGTTTCTTAATTTTCATCTTTCTAGCAGCTTCTAGTCCTAGCACTAAAGCTTCGTACTCACATACATTATTTGTACAATCTATATACCACTGGAGCCTATATGAAAAAGTAATAACAAATTGATCATTGGGAGCGATAAGAAATGCTCCTTCCCCAGCTCCAAGATAGGAGGAAGCACCATCAAAATATATTTTCCATACACCAGTACTATAAACATTTTTCTCTATTTCTTTTTTTTCATTTTTTTCTTCTGTTTATCATCTACATCTACTTCAAAATCATCATCTAAATATAATATACAATTTCCTAAATCTTGGTCGGCAATATAAACTGGATGATTGTTAGGGTTTTTTGGGTCACCTACAGTAAATGCTAACCTAGTCTCTTTGTAAAGACGAGTGAATTGACCTCCGAAAACTGGGATTGTAGCATAAGTCATATCTAGTTGGAGAGAACCTCTAAGCTTAGCGCCCCATGATATAGATAATATCATACTATATTTTGGGGGAATGTCAGCGAATACTACATCCATAAGAATAGTTTTAGCGGGTATTTGAGTCAAACCTACCACTAGGTCTTTAATCATACCTATGCATTTTACTTTCCTCGAATCGAAAGAATATAAATCACCATAGGGTCTTGCGATTTCAAGACCAAGTTTTTCCATTATTTCCTTTGGCATAACATTGTGGGAAGCTCCGGAATCCAACATATAGTTATGGAGAAGGTGGTCAAACAGAGTTAACATAATGTAAAAAGGAGCCACGGTGTCTCTTGCACCTTCGACGTGTGGACCGAAAACTAAGATAGGTTTGTCATCCTCTAAATTAATAGCGTCAGCCTGGCTTTCATCTTCGGAAAAATTAATCATTTTGGCGATTTGTTTTCTGTATACAGGATTTTTAGCTAAGTTGACAAGGGGAATAGGAATTTTGATTTTATTTATTTCGTTTTCCAAATTAAAGTTTCCTAGAGTCTTGTCATTTTCGATGTTCCGGGCTTCCATACCTTTCTTTTTAGTTTTACGTTGAGGTGTGACCTTGTTTTCTTTTATAGGAGTTTGTGTCTTCACAGGGAGTGTTCCTACTGGTTCTGACTGTACAGGTTGCTTATCAGTTGTGTTTCTTTTTGCAGACTGTTTATCTGCAGCTTTTGGAGTTACCTCATCGGTTTCGCTTCTTGGCAAATTCTTTTTTGTCGGAACATTTGGGAGATTTTTATTTCTTGGTCTCAAATTATATTTTCCCTATAGTTCAGCAGTAATATCATCTGCAATATTTTGATATGTGAAATCATCAGTAATATTATTGCTAACCTGTTCTTCCGATGTACTTTATTTATTTAAAGATGCTTCGTAATCCTGTCTAGATAAATAAGGGGATTTATTATCATCACCAAGGTTACTAATATCTTCATCAATTTCTTCAAAATCGCCTAAATCTTCCTCTCCAATATATTTTTCACTTTTAAAGGGTGTTTGAATTTTTTGATCTTCATTTTTAAGTATTATATGTGGTCCCTGAGGTTCAGGATTTCTTCGAAAATATTTTCTGGGGAAATTATCTCTTTTCGATTTCTCTAGTTCCATTTTAGAGATCTTGTTTGAAAGTTCTCGAATGACCGTAGCCATCTCTTCTATTCTATCTCCAGAGGATTTTCCTGACCCTGAAGCTCCACCTTGCTCTTAAAATTTTTTATTTTATTTGTTTCCAGTTTCAGTATTTGCTTTAAGTTTTCTTGATGCCATCATATTGGATTTGATCTCAAGCGCATCATCCTGCATTTTAGAAAGATCTACTGATCTCCTTTCTCTCAACAATAAAGCAAAGTCAGGATCAAAGGCGCCAACAAAAGTCACTTTTGCTGTAGGTTGTGAAGGTTTAACTTCAACTGGAATTTTATTTTACAACTTATTGAACCTCTGTGTGAATTCTAAAACTGATTCAGAGTTTTTCTTCCTAAGCGCTCTGAATTCAATCATGTAGTAGAGGTTCTCCTTCCTCTCTCCCCATTGTCTAATAAATTCACTTTCAAGTTCTTCATAGGATCTTAAAGATCTAGCCGCTAGGGATCGGAACCAAGTCCTCACCTGTCCTTCAAAATTTTGAACAAGGAGTCGAGAATAAACATCTTCATGTTCTATTCCGAGTATGTCAGCAAATTGATCAAAAAGGTTTATATGTTCTTGGGCAGTCAAATCACTTTCCCCTGTAAATTTCGGAAGGCTTTTCATATAATTCTCAGGGAGATCATGAAGAGGAATAGGAAGGATGAGGGGAGCGTATCTAGTGGCCACTTTAGCGAAAATCCCAGGAAGTGGTACTTGACCACCTCCAGGGGCACCACCTCCAGCTCCATCACCTCCTTGAGCATCCATGGTTAGATTTGGGACTGAAGTGTGGACAGTGTGAGGAGAAGATTCTCGGAAATCTGGAGAAGAAACTTTAGGATATGAGAAAGTATCGAATGAGGGGGGAATTGAAAGTGATCTTTCAAGAGTTTCCGATGAGTTTGATTGTGTAAAGTTAGGCTGATTTATAGTATATGTGGATAAAAATATTTGTTTAAGTGATTTTCGTGATTTTAAATTTTTTTCCGGATCGGATACTGGTGAGGTCTGCTTGCTATCCGGGTTTTTTCTGGTGTTCTTGTGGCTAATAGCCAGTTTATTTATTGTGGAGTTTCCAAGTGAAAAATATTTTAGCCTTAGAAGGTTTTTTGTCTTTGTTCACTATCAAAAACAAAAAATGTCAATGTCGTTCTTCCCAGGGAATTAATTCATTTCTTCGTTCCCCAGCAGCAGCACCAAAAAGATGTTGTTCCTGAGTTTATGTTTTAAGGCTATAAAACATACCGTCAAGGCATCTGTAAATGATCTAAAGAAATGATTTTGGAATAAAGAATCAAATAAAGATCAGAGCAGATTCAGTTTCTCAACTATCTCTGTCTTGCCTCCTATTGTTCTTGGATGCTAATGTCTCGCTCAATAGCAGCCCATGAACGTTCAAGATCAACCCGGTTAGTTGTTGTCTGTAAAATAGTATTAAATAAATTTAAGGCAATGTTGGTTTGATCATGAAGGCCTGGTTCAACGTTAGGTTGTCTACTACTAGGCACACTCATGGATGATAAAACTTTATTTTTTTATAAATGGATTTTAATCAATTTGTTACTTCAGATTTCCAGAGATGAGATCAAGGAAAATAATTTTAAAATCTAAAACAGTAATGTAAACACATTCAAGGCCGTTTCCTGGTTTTGTAACAATTTCGAGAATTATAAACAACAAATAAACACTACATAGAAATATAAGGCTTTAATCAAGAAAGAATCTTATATTTCAATAGACAATGATGAAAGAAAAAGGGAATTTCTAACAAGAGTTAAGAATTAAGGAACAAAAGATTTATAGGTCTCAAAATTGCTAAAGCAATTTCAGAGGAAAAAACTGTAAAACATTTAACATCCAAACCAACCTGAAAATATAAATCAACAATGTATATAACTTCAAATTGATTTACTTGTTAGAGAAAACATTAAAGGAAGAATTCAACAAAGTATACTAAAAAGGGAGAAGACACATAGTTACAAAGTTGCAGGATCCAGAATCTCGTTTGTGATCAATATTCTGATGTATTTCAAAACTAATATTACAAAAATGGCTCTCTCCAAAATTTCTGAAGCCCTTTCTCAGCCTCTAGAAACTATATTTATACATTTTCATCAAAGTTTCTCGTTGGTCATTAACCAACTTCCTAATATTATGGTTACATAAAAATAATGTCAACCGTTTACAATTTCTTTTTAATTTCTAATAATAAAAACATTTAAAAAAGGTTTCAAGCTTGCGTTGACGAACTTTCTTTTTCTGCATCAACACACTGAACACATTTTCCCAAGAAATTTACTAAGATTCTGGGAGCTTCGGGTATATCATTTGCTTCAAATGAGAAAAATATCCTTTGTAATTCGAGTAACCGACTTTCTATCATTCTTTCTGTGAATTTAATAGATTTTAACTTTAAACTTGAAGTCACCATCCACTTGTTGATCTCTGTGATGTTGATCAATTTGATGTTTGAAATCTCTTCTTTATTTTCCTCAAGCTCTTCTCTAGACCTCAGCTGATGCTTGGCTATATTGACTTCGCCTAACAATTCAGAACAACCATCTGTTCTGATATTCAATGAATCTCTTTCAAAGAGATCGAAGATTCCTTGGCAATCTTCATTAACTTCTTTTGTGATTCATTTATATTGAGCCAATTTTGATTCCCACACTTTAATCATTATATCTCATTTAACTTGTTCAGAAATAGATAATTTATGAGTCTTTCCAATTTCTTCCTTTGATGAGGAAGCCACTGCTTTCTGAAAGGTTGTCCTAGTTGCTTTCGCCTCTCTTTCTTTCTGGAACACATTTTCCAAAGAATTATTTGATTCCTGAAAATAATTCTGGATTACTTCCATATTCAAGAATACTTTTTGTTGTTCCTCCTCTATTCTTACATATATATATGATGCCTGTGTCCTGAAATTTTCAAGTTCAACTACCTGGTTAGCAATAGAAATAATATTATTTTGCAAATTTTTGTTTTCTTCTCCCAGCTTTCGAACCTATTCCTATGTGACCTGTATTAAGTGTTTTGCCTCATCCAAGTCTTTATTCAATTTTTTGGATTTTTTGCATATCCTTAAGTCTAGCTTGTTCTAGACCCTTCTGTATTCCCCAACTAATATTTCTTTCATTTTCCTTTAGTCTGTCTTGCAACTCGATTATTGTTTGGTCCTTCTGTTCAAGAATAGTTGTTAAATTTCCAACATAATACATATTAGCTAATGTTATAGCACCCATTGTACCTGCTAATTCTGTAGTGAACTCTCCATCCTTGAGTTTCTTTCCATCTATGATAAGTCTATGCTTTTTAATCGTTCCTTCTCCTCTTGGATGTATTTCCTGTTTCAAGACTGCTCTTCGCTTTTTGCTGAAAAAGTAATCTGATGGGGGGATTTCATCTCTTGAAATCGTCTCTAGATCACTGACATATAAAAATTCTTCATGGGGGGTTCCGAAATTCGACTGTAATGGATTTAAAGAAGTAATCAGACTACCAAGTTCAGTTGAAGTTTTTCCTCCTATTTTTTCTGGAATTGATTCTAGTTCTTTTTCCTTATCCATTCTCGATTCTTTTGTTTGAGAACCCTCTGCGTCTTGGGAAGGTTTATTAGTATTCTTCGACTTACCTTTGTCTTCTGGTTTACCCTAAGTATTAGTTTCAAACCCTAGAAGGGTTTCTTCCTGTTCTGGCGATGGGGTCGAAATTTCACCCTGTAAAATCTTAGGTAGGCAACTTCGCCTATGGCTTTGAAAAGATGCAAACCCAGCCTATGAATCAGGTGGCAAGGCCTGGACTCTATTCAACACTTCTTCATAAGACTTAACATCTTTAAAAATATCATCATAAACAGAGACTTCATGTTCATATGCCTTTAAATTACAATGTATGTAATGCCTACTTATTATTTGGTAAGGGTCATATTTTCTGTGCTCAATATTAACTAGCTTCACTTCTTCTAATGACTCGACCTCTACCTTAGAATGGCCTAAATTTGATAAATTAAATTTCCCAACATGAACAAGGAAAGATGGCCATGCTTTTTTCTGAAGTGCTTTTAATTCTAACCCAATACCACCCTTGGCTAACTGATGAGCTACTTCTCTGCATATCAATCTATCTGGTAAGAATTTTGGGAGTGCGTGAGGAGGAATGGAACAGCCGTAGACCCTAACATAGGAAAATTTTTCCTCAATAAACCAGTCGGAAACAGATTTAAGACTTTCTATGACTGCATTAGAAATGCGAGGGGGTTTGCATCCAAATAATAATTTGTGCATAGGAATAATGACAAAATGACAAACTTCATAAAATGCTTCTTTAGCATTTTCTTCCCAAAGGGTTGAGTGGTATTTATGAACAGGCTCTGGGAAGGAAACACTCCAACTCCAATTCATTAATGGAAATGGGGTCATAAAACAGATGGCATCCATAATATATGCAGACATATAAAAATACACTCGTTGTCCCTTTGACTTGGCTGCTTTATAATTTAAAATTTCTTGCGTCAGGTTATCCGATAAAATTTTATGCCAGTTAAAACCATTCTGATTTGAAACTTCTTCTAAGAAGGGTACCCAATTTGCATGAAAGTGATAGGGATCTTTTCTCTCGAAAATTCTGCATAACATCATGGCTACATAAACCATATATTCTTTTAAGGAAGCTGTAGCATAAATCCCATGAGAATCAGCCCTAAACTTTGCTTCAGACCTCGCCCATCCTTTAATCATGTCGGGGTATGTCTGGTCTGCCTCAATACATTATTTTCTCTGAAATTCAGCTAAAGATTCAGCATTAAAGGTGTGTTTATAATTCGGTGATAGTTTATACATTACTTGAATGTGCTCAGGCCGAAATGAGCCGACGATAGCTCCTTGCTCATTCTGAATACTCCTTGTTGGGATATCTACCTTATCCAGAGCCCAGTCAACCATCTAAGTATATGCCACCAGCCTCGGATGCGTAACATCCTTATGAAGTTTAGACTCAGCAACATCCCGTAGATGATTTTCAGAATCAAGGTCTGCATACTTTAACTCATCCTCCAATAATTCAGAGATTTGAGCCCATGCTTTGATGGAGTGTATGGCGCGTGGAGTAGTATCCGAGATAATATCACCTTCCTGTGGTTCTTCATTTTTCTTCGGTGCTTTTTTAGGTGCCATAGCTCTGTGTTTGACTTGAGAACATGTCACAGAAAGTGGATGAATAAGCTCTGCTTTAAAATGAAAATGCAGATGTTTCGAACGTTTACTTTGAATATATCATAAAAATAATGAGATTTGTACATCTGTCACAAATTTAAAGCTCTTAATGTAAAAAATATTTTCGGGGATATGCATTCAATGTCCATACTTAGACGCTTTCGGCTTTTCAAATAAAAAGAGAAACTTACTTAATCGGACAACGACGCATTAATGAACACTCAAAGAAAGATTAACTTTAAACCTTTTTTGGAAGGAGGATTTATTAGTGTTAATTATGAATTAAATCCGAAAACATCACTTTTTGGGGTTTAGAAAGTCTTGATGTCGAAAGGTATGTCGTTGAAGAAACCCGATCACTAAAATCGTGAAATCACGATGTTTTAATTAAAATTTAAACGTTTTTTAGCATGTTTATTAATCGATATTTTGGAAATCAGGATTTCGGGAAACCTGATGACATGAGACGTGCTCTCACGGAATTGCGAATTCCAAAATTGCGAAATCGCGATGGCTTGTTTCTTTTAAACATGACTTAACTTATCTTAATTAACTAAGTAATCAAGATTAAGGCCAAAACAGAATTAGTTTAACTTTAATGTGAATTATGAATCGGGATTTTGGAAATCAGGATTTCGAGAAATATGATGACAAGAGACGCGTTCTTATAGAACCACGAATCCCGAAATCGCGACGTAATTATATTAATTTTAAACCTTTCTTATAAGAGGTTAAACTAATTCATTTTTTGATTAAGATTTAAATGTATCGGGGAATCGGGAATCGAGGTTTCGTGATTCAATTTACATCAATCATCTATTTGCGGAAAACCCCGAATCCCGATTTCTTTAATTTTCAAATTTAATGAAAAATCACAAAATTTAAAATTACAATACGTTTTAAATAAAAAATTTAAAGGGCGCTGGAACATTTATATTTTTCTAAACTTTTTCCGTTCGTTTTCCAAAAGTAAATGATAAAAAGGCATCACGAATTTTAGAAATGATGAAATTCTTGCTTGAGGAAAGACGAAACCTTAAAAACAAAAATCTAGGCCTTTAGGATGGAAAATTTAAGCTTTGTTTCAACAGATGGCATGGAGGATTGTAAATGGTAAGAAGGTCATTGTTGGAGTTGATTCGTGGGTTGTTTTGAAGGGTAAATTCAAGCTCTCCCAAGCTCCTTAGGAGCATTTACCCTGTCTGAACATACAAATTCTTAGTGATGCATTGACTCTTGTTTAGGTCAGTTTATTGAGAGTGTCTTGGAAGTCAACATAGGACATTGGTTTGGTAGGGGCTATGACACAAGAATGGAATGATTATATAAAGGAGAGAATGAATTACTATGGTCAAAAACTCCATCAACATGGGATTATAATACAAGGTTAGGATATGCCTCATTGTTTGTTGATGATTTAAGGATGGAGGAGTGGTGGTGAAGGAAAACATATTTTTCTAGTTGGTTATTTTGAACAAAGTGCCCACCTAGAACTTCCTTTAAAGAAAGACAAAACAAGGTTTGAGCATATGCATGTCATGTCATCAACATGAGAAAAACGTTTATCAGATTTTTGTAATGGGAAAAAGAAGGAAAGAGAAATTTCATGGAAAGAAGGAAGGAGAAAATTCATGGAAAGAGTTGCTTCACATCCATACTTGATTTGATGACATTGTTGGCCTCCTATATCGATGCTAGGGCTGGTTGGCATCCTCTATCAATTCTCCTCTATCACGCTAAGGCTAGATGGCATCCTCTATCAACACTCCTCTGTCCCCTTGGTCACAGGTTCTCTTGCTCTGTCTCTGTCGCAAGAGACCTCTTCCAATAGCTACCTCATTTTCGCTCTGTGTGAAAATGGGAAAGATCTCCTCCAATAGCTACCTCGGTTTCACTCTGTGTGAAAATGGGTGAGAACTCCTCCAATATCTACCTCAACACAGGGTTTGGGAAATGGGAAACCTCCTCCAATAGCTACCTCACAGAATGGTCGACCTCCTCCAATAGCTACCTCGCAGAATGGTCGACCTCCTCCAATAGCTACTCGTAGGGTTTGGGAAATGGGTCACCTCGTCCTCAATAGCTAGCTGGTGAAGCTATGAATATCGATGGCGCAGGCACGGGCAGGGGGGAAATATGGTTGCTTTGTTTGTTTTTGTTCATTTGTTTTTTAATGTTTTGTTTTTAATTTTTTTATTATTTTATATTATACCTATATATAATTATATTTTATTGTTTTTTTTTT
>JZKD02S1904069.1:45675-69110 GCA_000966675.3 Picea glauca
GAATTGTCCATGATAGTATTCCATGGAATTGAAATCGTCTTTTCCCTATTGGTCTAGAGATGTCATACATAGTGATGCCAACCCATAACTTCAACAACTCATCGATGAGAGGCTCCATATATATGTTCATATCTTTAACCTGGTACCTACCTGATTGGTTCAACCTACTGCATGATTAATTATACTTATCTAGATGTCGTGATATATTAAAGAAATAATTACCATGCACAAAACAAAGAAATGAAATATTTTGTCATGCTTTAAAGCAAATAAAAGATAATTAAAAACCTGGAACAATCATTGCCAACATTGTGTGCTCTCTCTTGATCAACATCCAAGAAGGAAGATTATTGTTTATAACAACAATATGCCACACTGAGTACGTAGAACGAAGCTCTCCAAATGGATTGACACCATTAGCTGCCAACGAAAGTCTAACATTACGAGGTTCTTCTTTAAAAATTGGCCACTTTTCTTTGATGTAGTTCAATGTAGAACCATCTGCAGGCATTCGAATAACATCGTCTTGAATTTTGTTCTTTGCATGGAAATCCATAAACTGTGTTATACTGTGGCACCTGAACAACCGCTGGAAATGTGGAATTATCGGAATATAATGAAGAACTTTGTGAGACACCTTCTTTGATGCTTTAACGGTTCGATATCTACTTATTTGACATTGTGGGATTCATTTTCTAATGCATATTCTCCATAATATATGATATGATCATTAGGACATGCATCAATAGCCTGATAGTCCATTCCAATTTCTTTCATAATCACAGATATTTCTCGATGTGTGCGTGGCAAAATATTTGAGGTCGGTAATAGAACATCACCTAACAATCTAAAAAATTCTAAACAATAAGTCAATGCAAACAATATTCATCATCAATACATCATCCAATATACTAATTTACAAATTAGAAAACAATAGTAATATAGGAAAAAATTGAACCTTTAAAGTATTTGTGAACATGCAGGCATAAATAATTAACAAATTAAATACCTTAGTATCTCTGTGAGACATGTGTTTGATAAACCATTCAAAATCTTCAGGTTCAAAAACAACAATATAGCATATAAAATATTTGTTGTTGAGCCTTCATAAAGAGGTTGACGTGACTTCTCGAGTAGAGGATCAACATCATGACTATCATCCTGGTTGTCCTCATCCATTGGAGAAAATGTGTCTTGGATCAATCCATGTATCGCATCTTCCTGATTTGAATCACTAACGTTATCTCCATCCATATCATCATTAATAACTTGATCAACAACTTCAATATTCTGATCTCGAATTTCATCTCCATGTAAAGTTGTATTTCTGCTAGTACTTGGCAAATAACTCTCTGGAGGTAGACACTTTGTGGGCATCATCTATATATTTAAAAACAACATAGAAAAGTTAGTGTGTATATAAAATATAAAAATCCCGATAAGAAATATTACTAAAATTCATGACATACCGATTATTATAGAGAATACATTAAATATTAAATCCTCTTACCAAGGGACGATATTCATAACCCCCTTCGGCGTGCCCCTTCTCCCTACAATGTTTTTGAGCTATTGTTATTAAAAGTATTCTATTTTGCAAGCCTCTGCAATCATAGCAAGGGAAATAACATTTTCCATCGCCTGTCACCTCTAATGCCACTCTTAACCGAGCAAGCTTCTTGTCATTTTCGTTCATTGTGACAAATCCTTGTCCTGACAAGTAATTGTCTTACCTACACTATACCAAACATTAAGTTGTCAATTTTTTATATTTTGGCTACTCCTTTCGATTATGATATGTTTATTTTCAGTGACCTACATCTTTATAATAAGGTCAACATTTTTCTAATAAGGTGATCATATGTGTAGAGGATCAACATCATGACGACATAGATAACATCTGTATAATAAGGTCATATGTGTACAAATGTTTTCTTCATATAATAACGACATATATACCTAACATAAGTTTAGGGTTAGTGTTTATGTATCTTATTAGTCCTTTCTAAAGCAGGGAATATAGCACTTTCTCCGCCATCCATATGTACACACCCGATCATGTCAACCACAACGTTTAGCCTCAAGTTTTGTTTTGCATGCTTAAATAATGGAAATTCTCGTACTTTGTTTTTCAAAACGTACAGACTCGATCATCTCAACCACAATATTTAGTCTTGGGTTTTGTTTTTCATGCTTAAATAATGGATGATCTCTCATACATTAATAATTATATGTAATATCAACAGGCTATCTTGTCACTAATGCCAACCTACCCATTATTTATTACAATATGTTGAGGATAACAAAGAATTTATGCGGAAGAGGGAAATATTATTAATATTTCTCTTAATTTATATGAAGAAGAGGGAAATGTTATTAATATTTCTCTTAATTTATATGCGGAAGAGGGAAATGTTGAGGATAGCAAAGAATTTATGCAGAAGAGGGAAATGCTACAATATATTGCAACTATTACCCTTGTTGTTATAAACATGAGTTTCTCTCCCTATCTTATATATACCATAACTTATCATTTATCAATATAATTGTTAGCGTCAGAAGTCACTCCTGGATTGCTTGCAGGAGCAAAGCCCGACGCCCATCAGTTTTTATGTCACGGTTGTTCAATGGGGTGATCAGATGGGTAAAGAATCAAGAAAATATAGCTTTAACTCGGTAAACTGGGCTTGGTATGTAGAAATCAAGGGAGGTCTTGATCCAACTTCTGTCAGTAAATGATTCAAGGGTGGAAGAAGGAAGACTTGTGAGGAGGGTGAGCAAGACTACCTTGGGAAATAGGCCTTCGGAAACTTGAGGATGAAAAACTTAGAAGCCAAGATCCTGTTGGTCTAGAGCTTCAAGGAGCTGAGGGGTGACTCGACTGAATCCTTCAATTCCAAGCCATTTCAGCGCTCAGAACATCACAAGAACCGATTAGAAACAATGTGACTATTACAGTGATCCAACCTACATCGTCCTATAAGAGCCACAACTCGACTAGATCCTCCAATTCCGAGTTGTTCTAACAAAGTAAAGAAAGAGATGGAAGGGAAGCTGACATCCATAAAGTAAGAAATCTCAATTTCCTTATACATTAACCAGAGCGACCAGCGCTTCATCAAAACCTTACAATTGGGAGCTTAGCTCAACCATTGATACTTACAAAAATACAAAGACTGAGTCTATATACTCAGGAAAATTCACCTCACAGAGGCGTGTCCAGTCACCCAAAGCTTGGTGTCCCTTCAGTCAAACTCGTACTGATATCTTTCTTTAAGTGCCATCTTAACTATGCATGGCTCCTGCAAGGAGGGTAGCTGATCCATTAAGTGTTGGGCTAGCGTGCGCAGATTTCTCTGTCGAGTCGAGGACTTCGGCATGGTTTCTTTGAGAAAAATGATACACAGGACCTCTTCGGGCAAACGGCTTGCTAGACCCTCCATTCCCTCACTTAATGAATGAAAGGAGATTTCAACCACCCGCTCTTGTCGTCATTTACTCCAGGCGAGAAACAGTATGGAGGTCGGATCCGATGGCACCTGGAGATCGCGACGATCCCCTCTGTTACTGAACTCGGTGCCTTGGCCTTCTTTACACAGCTCCTTTCTTCCTCCAAGTGACCACGGACTATGACCACGTGCCTATTCCCAAGTCGCATTCAGCGTTCGCGAATATGAAGGGGTTGATCCTTGCTGATCTAAATCGCGATGAGTGATATGCTAGGATGACTTAATCTGGCACCACGCGTCCCTCTAGATCTGACGGCTCTTAACTCTCCCGACGATATTGTGGGCCTAGGTTCAGGACTCTCCCAGCACCTTGCACATCAGAATATAACGGAGATGCTCTTTGCATCTTGGAGTCGCGATGGGCGAAACGCCGAGATGGCTCAATTTGCTGCCAGGTGTTCCCTTTAGATGGATGGTTGAAAATGCTTCATGATGTCACGGGTCCCAGTTTCAGCGCTTTTGGCACTATCGGGGTTTGGGGTTTCGTGATACAAAGTGATACGAAACTTTTACCCTTCGAACTTGCGATTGTTGAAAACCGACGCGGCCAGATCTTGCGCCACGCGTCCTTAGGATGAATGGATGAGGGGCATTCGATATTTGAGAGGGAGCCACCCTCGTTTATAGGCTTGCTTGAAGTGACTTGGTGCTAGGATCGTGGGCTCGGTTCCAAAGGGGCTTTCGGCATTTCACCGATCGCGATTTCAACTGCAACGAATGGGAGGCTCCTTGTTTCCCGAAACTCCGATCCCCAATACGCCGACTGGAAGCCACCTGTCCCAATTGGACTGGATGACCCAGGTTTTTTTTGGATTATTGGAGCTATCTCTTGTATTAACCCCGAGGCAACTTGGCATCCACGAAATCCTGACGACCATTGATCAGCTTTATAGGTGGATCTCAGTGGCTGTCAGCAAAACTTCGCCCATTAGCTCGAATTGTAACTGAAAAGAGGCTCCTTCATGCTGCGCTTGGGCGATTCTCGGGCAATCCTGCAGACCTGTGTAGCTTTGTGCCCCGATACCAAAATTGTTGCTAACATTAGGCTCCATGGGGGATAGAGTCATCCCCGTGATGCTCTAAGGACTCATTTTGCAGTTCCAGTGCCTTGTTGTTGGGCTATGGACTCACTATTAAGCCGAAAAATAAAAAATGAAAACAAACAAAGAAACAGAAAGGACAATATTTACAAACAAAAGGAGCCATCTGATACTCAAACAAAACATTTCTTCAGAAAATGCCCATTCACCGGGCTGCTGAAAATTCTTCACGATCCAAACCTCACAACTTGTACGTGTTATTGGAGAAAGTCTCAGAGATTTTGAAAGGGCCGATCCACAGGGCTTCAAATTTGTTTTGTTTTCCCTTATCTTGCTTAGGAGCATCCCATTTCAGCATCAGGTCTCCTATCTGGAACCTCTCCTTCTTGGCCTTCTTATCGAAAACCTGCTTGATATTTTGTTGATGGTCCTGAATTCTATCCACTGTCTTCTCCCTAGCCTGTTGGACCTCCACTAGCTGATGAATCCTTCTGATCATGTCATCAGGCTCCTCCTGATGGTCCTGGATGAATTTTGTTACAGGAATGGCTAAATGAGAGGGGAAAACAGCCTCCACTCCATAGACTAATTGGAAAGGAGAGACGCTGATAGATCTCTTTATGGTCACTCGGTCCGCCCACATAGCAAATTTTAATTGGGAATGCCAGGCTTTCTTGTTGTCTTCCAACAGCCTTTTGATGATCCTTATCAGGCTTTTGTTGGAGGATTCTGCTAAACTGTTTCCCAGTGAATAATATGGGGTGGAGTGAATCAGCTTGATTCTGAACTGCTCGCAGAACTTGGCCAATGGCTCGGACCCAAAAGCGGATGCATTGTCAGTGACAATTTTACTCGGGCATCCGAATCTCGTGATGAGGTCCTCCAGGAATCCGATGATCACCTTGTGGGAAGCATTCCTGGTAGGGATAGCTTCAATCCACTTGGTAAAGAAATCTGTAGCAATCAGGATCCACCTGTGCTTCCCACTGGAAGCAGGGTGAATTTCTCCAATGGAATCTAGGCCCCACTACTGGAAAGGTCTTGAAACCACCACCGGATTTAACGACAGAGACTTGAGTTGTTGCTTTCCTGCAAATTTTTGACATTTGATGCAGGTTCTGACCTTTTTGCAGATGTCAGTGAACACGATAGGCCAGTAGTATCCAGGCCTGAGGATTTTATGGGTTGTGGCTGTTGTAGGAAAATCTCCCTGCGGACAAGTAGATCGCCTCTAAGAGCTTGACCCTAACTCTAGACAGAAAATCCTTAACATGGACACTAAATTCCTTTCAAATCTATCTAAGCTAACACATGAGAAGGAAGGATAACATAAATACCTTTTTATTGATGTTTGTCCCTTCACGCTCCGAGTTGCGCTCTGATCCTTTGCTCCTTTCTGGATCCTGTGGACAAAACAAGATACAACCACTTCCTACTCTATTGATATTAGCTTGAAAATAGATCTATCAATTAATGATAAGTTCATGTGACATTATACACAAACTAGAAAGAAACAGGCCAAGCATGTCATATTAATGAGAATAACGACAGCAGTACTTACAATCGTAGATGCGAGTGTGACAGCTTCATCGTGTCCTCTTCGTCTAACCCTTGCCTGAAAGATCCACAACCTGGGTAACAACAGCTTCACTGATCACTCTCCTTCTGGCTGACTGTGTGTTTCTTATGAGATCATAAGTTTCATGCTGGTAATTCCTCCCTCTTTCCACCATCATAGAGCCTGCTTTTATAGGTTAAGAGGAGCTTAACCTCCTGAGTTATCTTTAGAACAAGTTGGGAACCTTCTCCTTAGATCAGGGATCTCTTGATGAAACCAAGAATTCAAATACAACTGCCTCCTAATCTCGAAAGATCCTCCCCTTATTCTCCTCAACGGGCCAACCACTGCCTCAGATTAGGCAGTTCTCCCTTAGAAGGGGCATCAGAGCGCTGTAGCGCTACCTGGTAAGCTTTAGGGGTGCGCCAGCACTTTCAAGATGAGTAGCACTCCTTCAGAGGGGGCAGGGGAGCATTATAACGCTCCCTGAAGACTTGTAGGGGAGCACCAGTGCTCCTAGATCTGATATAGGGGAGCGCTCCCCCTCAAAACCTTTGTTTCAGAGCTCTTTTCAGGTGTTAAGATTCATTTGACTTCAGTAAACCAGTTCTCCTTCTTCAAATCAAGTAGATGAGATGTTATAAGTGTCTCCTTAGTGTCATCGACATGGCAGTATGTTCAAACATCATTTGCGACACTCGTGAACAACTTACGACACTTGCAAAAGTTGTAAGGAAGATGCGACACTTACGACAATTGAGAGGAACATGCGACACTTATCCAGGTGAGTAATTTTGACGTGTAACAGAATGCCCCCGAAAGTATGAAGTTAGAAGATGTGAACTGATAACTGAAATACTTTGTAGACGTTTAAGCAAGGGTATAGACTCGGAGAACCTGACAGAATCTACACACAAACATCCAACAAGTATCATGACATAATTCAAAACCCAAGGTAGGCATACCTATGCTTGGGTGATCAAGACTTACCAGGATATGGCCGCCATCAAAATACACTGCGGATCCATAATTATATTGATAAAAAGGTATATCCACTGAAAATACACTGTGGATCTATACTCTGATGACTCGGACTGATCGTAGCCACGAAGAATACACAGTGGATCTATGAAATGACAAGACATAGCCATGACCAATACAAAGTGGATCTATGTAACAGTGTATGTGTTCTTTGTCCAATAGAAACTCCTTCGCAGCCTGGGCAGAGCATATATCAAAGTGGTCACTCGACCCAGGTTCTTCTTACCAATCCCAACATGATACGATTCCAACCATGTGAATAAATGTCTTGACGTCGAACATGGCAGAAACCACTTGATTAATGGTCAATGATGTAAACCGTTAACAAGTGCGAGGGAGATCACCATTAATGTCAATGATTCCCAAGGTACCCTAGTACATTCCAGTGAATGTGAATAGATGAACTGAAGTCGAACACCTGTGGAATCATCCAATCAGAGGTCAATGATGTAAACCTACTGTCTAATGTGAGGAGGCCAGCCATTGAGGCATGCAGGTCCCAAAGTACTAACTAGTTTCTAAGCCTAATTCCCAGATAATGTGTTGAAGTCGACAGGAATAGACTCATCGAGGGAGGGCCTTGATGTATCCCCCATCAATGAAACGAAATGGACATAGAGATGTAATTGGTAGATCAAAAGGACATGGAATGACACTGGTTTTGAGGCAAGATATTTGGGATGGCTGACTCTCGAGGCGGACACTTCCCTTGAACACTGAGGCACAATATCAAAACATGACGTGGACCAAAACTATGCAATGAGTACTATGAATTGTGTCAGGTGACCCAAAGGAGTGAAAGGGGCTCAAAAGATTGGCTCAGTGCAGAGGTTCAGCGGATTATGATATATGCAAATGACAAAGCGTCGTGTTCAAGGGTGACTCTAAGAAGTGCTGGATGATGTTCTCAAGAGACTGTTTGGCTTGCTCCTTTCAATTTTCCCCCATCCAGATAGATGAGTACCTCTTTTTGGTTTAATGAGCTTGAGGAGGATAACACATGCTTGATATAACTCACCTTCGGTAAGTTCCTCTTCCTTTATTTAACGAATCGGAAGAAGTAAGGGTTCGTTCCCATATGGGTTCGTCGATGTGTGTTTTAACGAGTCCAAAGACAGAAAACTCGAAGGTTTTTCAGGATTATAGAGTTTGGAAAAACACTTAAAAGAGAACTCTCTCAGTTCCTTTTTCATAAAGTAGTCTAGCGAGACCTAAAAAGGGTTAAACTATCGCTCAAAAGACGCCCTTTCTGACCTTTTAACGAGTGTGAAAGAAAGCAAGGTCACTCAACAATCTTTTCATATTTAGAGAGTCTGAAAAGGGTTTAAAGGAGACTCCAGGGGGGTTCCTTTTTCATGTGTTCATATCCGTACGGGTCCGAAAAAGAGATAAAACTTTACCCGATTGCATTCTCATTTATTTAGAAGCACGAGAAAGAACGAAGACTAAGCTCGGTATGCCCCCATCTTTGAAATTTGGTGGCTTAGCTCCAGAATGATCATCAAAGGCTGGAGACATGCCCTCCAATATTTGATTCATTCACCGACTTTGAGGTTGTCACCAATTTCTCGAGTGGATGAGAAAAAGGAGGAGGGCGGATGAAAAGAAGGTTTAAGAGAGGTTACTGTTTCATTTTTTAGCGAGCTTGACACAGGAAAAGAATAATGCTCAGGGTTTCGGTTTTTCTCCCCAGATTGTTGTTTCATTTTTTTAACGAGCTTGCTACAGGAAGGAAAAATATGCTCGTTATTCCCCCAGATTGAAAGCTAGTGGCCTCTGTTTCATTTTTTAATGAGCTTGCCACAGAGAAGAGAAACTATGCTCGCAGTTACTTCTTGATCATGGCTTCCAAGAGGATAATGCTCTGGAAGGATACCATGTCAAGGGACAAAACTCGGTCATGGCCTCTAGGAGATCTTCACTGGATGGAAGATAATCACTCAGGGAGGAGTACATGTTGAGGGTCATGATAGGAGTAAGGATATCAGGCTCCAATAAACCTATCGAGGAAATCACCAAGTCAACTATCAGATCCAAATCATCGAAAGTTGAAAACATGGGAGGTGATAAAAAATCGACACCAGGAGGGGAGATAGACTGTGTATCTGCCCAAAATTCTTCATGCAGGGGAAGAAAAGAGGATCGGGGATGGTGATTATCCCAAGGTATCTTGTCAATGCGAAACATTTCCGACATAGGAAAAGTTGGGGAAGTGTAGTGGATCGCAGTCGACAAGGAACCTGACCGTGGTTGCATCGATGAAATGTCGGGCACCAATAGATGTTGGTCATCCAACAAGGGAGAAGTGAAATGGGTAGAAACATATGACGGTTTGGCTGGACTAAGTGGCACGGTGTCACTTAGTGCATCGAATTCTAACGGACAAGGTGCAACCCAGGGGTCAGATGATCCCAAGTATTGATAAGTTGCGGTCGAAATCATATCGACCATGGCGACATGATGTATAGTTGGTGGAAGTGGTGTAGGGAAGGTACCCATGAGGCTAGAATATTTCAGTAAGCCAACACCAACGCTTTCATACGTGATCTTGTGGTCTCTTAGGAAAGGAATATTGTTGGTAGCAGGAATGCGAGCATTGGGTGTGCAGAAATCCAACTGATCAACGGTGACGAGTTTTCCCTGATGAGGAAATTGTACACATCGAAAGACTGATGAGGCAACAACAGTCATAGCATAAAACCAACTCCTTCCAAGTAACAAGTTGTAATCGAGGGGAGCATCGACCACCTCGACATCAATGGTAACAGTTTTTCCACCCAATTGGATGGGCAGGGATTGTAAAAGCCCATGAGGATGAAAACCTCACCCATCGAAGGCACGTAACATCATTGGGGATTTATTGAGTGCTGGTGATTTAAAACCTTTCCAACACACTAAAGACATAACACAAGTCGAGGCTCCCTCATCCAGAATAGTTCGATGGATTTGTTGATTGTGGACAACAACATCAACTTGGAAAGCAAGTTGGTGGGAGAGTTGAGACGTATAATTATCCAGGTTAAACATGATCTGGTTGGATGACTCAGGATCAACAGCGCCAAGAGCGGCTAAGAGAGTTTTATGTTGACTGGCGTAGTGTTGTAAAACTTCCAAGGTGGACATAGCACATGGGGCTTGGGCCAAATATTCTACAATATTGTAATTTTGGGCAGCCCGTGAATTAGGATTGAAGGTAGATTTCCAGATGGTGCTCTTAGGAGGGCGTAAGATAGAGTCGAACGTGGGTTTCTCAATCTGGAGTGGTCCAAATGGAGGATTAACAGATGGAAGACTGACGGAGGATGATGACGGATCTGGTAAAGTGCCAGTACCACTAATGTCTTTTCCTTTATCGGGGTTACCTGGTGTGTCATATTCCTTAGAGAGAGTGGTTAAATTAACTCCATTAAACATATAAATATGTGCACTCGACGAGGCCTCATCATGAGGATTGCTAGAACTGCCCCCAGGCGAGGGGGTTTGAGTAACCATGGATTGTTGATGTGGAAAAGGATGAGTAAGCACAGTGGGTTGTGACTTTCCTTGGAAAATTTTGGCCACTTCATCGCGATGTGGGAAATATTGGGTGTAGTGATCATCACCGCAAATGAGACATGGGAATTTCAACTTCCATTGTGTTTTCTTTTCAGCAGCAGGTGTTTTATTCTTTGTTTGTTCCTTATTATTTCTTGATTTATTCTTTGTTTTCTTCTTACCTCCGGATTGTTGTGAAGGGGCATATTGAACTGCATTCACCTCAGAGATCTAAGTTTGAGGGGAGGTAGAGGAGGGTGTGAGCGATTGGGAAACAGGTTGAGCTTTGATGGAGCCGATGACACCATCCGCATGAGATGAGGATGATGGTTTAGATGGATTGGTATTAGCTCGAGTAGCATTCGGAAGAAAATCATACAAAGTACCAGATTTGGAATAAACCAAATCTAAATACTGAGCCCGAGCGATGGCTTGTTCCTCAGTGACTGCACCACCCATGGAAACATCGCTAGCGATCGGTGGTAGTAGTGATTTCGTGAACCATTCCACCAATAATATGTCAGGGATGATGGCCTTGATCATCCTTCGTCGTCGTCTCCACTCATGAATATGGTCAGAGATATGCAAGGCATTAGTTTGACGAAGGGAGGTCAAGAGTTCGATACCCGTTTCGTAGCGAATAGGAAATTGAAAGTGCGTGAGGAAAGACATGGCAAGGGAATTGAAATCATGAAAAGAAGTGTGTGGTAGTTCAATATACCACTTTGCTGCCGAACCGGTAAGTGTTCATTGGAAAAGACGTAAATGAATGGAATCATCCATGAGGGAGTTTGATGAACACCACAAATGGAAAGTCATAACATGGTTATTTGGGTCTTCACCAGGGTTTCCGTCAAATTTTGGAATATCAAAAGGAAGTTTAGCTGGAATGACTGGCCAAACCGGTGAATGAGAAATAGGATCATTAGTTAACCGAGACAAGTCTGGGAGATCTAGAGTCGCAAGGAAAGGTAGTTGTCGGTTAATTTGTGAATGATACTGGTGCGACATAGGAGCACCGGTAGGACCATAAGCTAGGTTAGATGGATAGTTGTACCTAGTAGGTCCTCCTACATACAGTTGTTGTTGGCCAGGATAATAAGGATTTGATGATGAATGAGAAACGTTGGCATGACCCGGTGGGTTTTGAGCATTATAGGTCGGGTGATTTTCTTGCCCATGAGGAGGATAGAAATTTTTCCTTGGAGGATGGTAAGGAGTAGATCCCAGAGGTGGGTACACATTAGACCCATGAGGAAGATAAGACTATGGTCCCGGGGTGCTCCAGGTGGTGTTTTGGATGCCACCTAGATGAGATTATGGGTACGATGTCCCGGAAGGACCAGGATTGGGTACCCCTCCTAATGGGTTATTATAAGAGTGCGCCCCAACGTGGGGTTGAGTGAAAGTGCCTCCTGAAGATATTCTCCTAGGTTGTGAAGGGTTTCCAACCAATGGGGTTTTCCCCCCTGCCAGGGGTGGATTTATGATCGAGGTATGACTGGCAGACGGAGGTTGCCCTCTAGGAGGAGGATGAAAAGGGGGTTGTCCCCCGGGAGGGGTAGGCCCACCATGGAACGGTAGTCCTCCAGGAGGAAAAGGTGTGTTGGATGGTGGTTTCCCTCTAGCTGGTTGTGTTTGGCTAGCAGGGATCTATGTTCTCGAGTGAGAAGATGTAATAGGTCCATCATTAGGATGGACTTGCTCTGGTGTAGCAGTAGGGTTAACAACCCAATTGACTGGGTGACTCATGGTTTGACCGGATGGTCCTGTTTCACTAGGAGGGTTATCAGGATGGAACGGTTGTCGAAAGTATTTGAAATGTTCATAGAGATCATGTCCTGATGAAGTCCTCCAAACAGAATGAGCGGGTGTGGGATTGGTATCTACTGCGGTGCCAGGACGAATAGGAGTCCTATATTCCTCACCAAATATGGTTGCGTGGATCCCATATATGTTTCGGTAAAAATCCTCTCTGGTAACTGTGGGACTTCTTCATCTATGACGTTCCCAAGGGAGTCTAAAAGAAGTAAAAGTAGTTCGAGAGGGGTCACCGAAGTGGGGTTCGCAGTCGTAACAAAAGCGTCTTCTGGGTTATCTAACGGAGGAGCAATAGCACTTTCAGCGTCATATGGGTTTTCTACCTCTCTACGGTGGTCGTCTTCAGGGGGGTTAGGAGGTAAGGGTTGATAGCCTTCTGGAGGCAGTCCTTGCATCCTACGTGATCGACGAAGACCTTGATCGTCCATGGGCTCAATCGGGGAGAAAGGCAGAACACACTGAAGACCTAGGGCTAACTAACGAAAAGAAACAACACACGCTAACAAAATCTAGGAATGACAACCAAGCAAACAGGACCTTATTTTGATGACTGTGCTAGTTGGTGATGAAATCCAACGTCGTGTGATCAAGTCCAGAAGGGGCGGGGATAGGGTGGAACAGTTACAATGGCGACCTGCTTAACGGACTTACGCCTTGGTGCAAGCTTCCACACAGTAATTGTGGATTTACCCTCCAAGGAGCCCGAGTGAGTTTGACCAATGTCTGCTCCAGGTACATTGAGACTTCCCATCACCATCACCTTGTGTAAGACCCTAAATATTATGGCCACTAAGGTTACCAATTCGTAGTCAGCCCCTGGGCGGGAACAGTCAACAGTCCGACCAGAACGTACGGGCAGGGTATCGAGCCCGAAATCAACTAAAAGGCTTCTACGCAGTAATTGTGGATTTACCTTGAAGTGACCCCCATAATACGATCTGACCACCACAATCAGTTAAACCATGGAGGGTTAGTCCCCGTAGCTCACCCGAATGCAACCTCGTGAGTAACCCCTGTGTTAGAGGGGGATCCCAGGCAGACTTATACGATGATTGGATTTGACTCTCCCTAACTCAGGATGCTACTATTTTTTTTGGAAACTTTGGATATTTTTGCTCACAACCTAATCCAAAGTACTAAGTCTAATCTATTGTTGGTGGAGGATCCTAGAAAAGAAATATTTCTATATAATTTTTTAATTAGCGTTGATTTTATGGATGTTCTTTACGCAAAAGGGGTGCATGGAAGTGAAACAAATGGAATTATGACTCAGACCCAAAGAATGCATCAAATATGATAAGCAGTCATTTCCTTTCGATGAACATCTATCTAAGGGAGAGAGAAAGTTCTTTTCACTAACAAGCACAAATAAGGAATGTCCTTAAACAATTATTTTTCTCAATCAAATCCTGATGTGATGCTAAAACTTTTAAATGTCTTCTAATATGCACGATCAATCATGAAGATGTCTTTTGTTGTTTGCATATGAATAATGATCAATTCAACACAATGCTCGTCTTGCTATTTACCTTTTTGTATGAATGGAAACCGAACTAGCACAAGAAAAAGTCATACAAACAATACACCCTTTCATTGCAATCAAAATAAAAAGAGAAAGAAAGGAAACAATCAAAGAGAAAACAAACTTCACACCCAAAAGAAGAAATTGAAGAAAAATGATCTTAACTAAAATCGAGATGAAGAGGTCTGTAGGCCTTTGATGACCTTCACCAGGGTTTTTACTCAGTTAAGAAGAGAGAAAGACAATGCATGAGTCTTGGACTCTAATCAATAGAAAAACTCAATAACAATAGTGAATAAGGCTACAAAATCCAACGAGTAAGATGTTTATTCTTCAAGCAAAAGCCAGATGTCAAGGCTGAAAGGGAAGAAACATTGACTCAGAAGGTTACTCAGCAGGGGAGACACAGAGGCAAAACCCAGAAAAATCAATTCTGGAAGGTTTTTTGGGCCAAAGAGGGTTGGCACTCTGTTTCCAAAGGCAAGGAGTGTTATAGCGCTTTGTGTAAGGCTATGAAGGAGTGCTAGCACTTTGTTAACACTGGGACAGGGGCGCCAGGTTCAAAAACTCCCAGAAATGTCAAAAAATAAAAAAATTTGCAATTCAATTTCGAAAATTATGCTGAGAGCGATGGGGTAAGGATCCAATAAGCTCATGAAACCAATCAAAAGAGGATTGAATTAGGTCTGAAACAATCAAGGGATAGAACAAGGTCAATGAGGAGAAATCAAAACAAGAGGTTTCGATTTGAGGCTATCTCCCTAGCGGAGTCGCTAGTTTCTGTTGTAAGAAAATCTCCCTGCGGATAGGTAGATCACCTCTAAGAGCTTGACCCTAACTCTAGACAGAAAATGCTTAACGCGGACACTGACTTCCTTTCAAATCTATCTAAGCTAACACATGAGGAGGAATGATAACAGAAGTACCTTTTTATCGACATTTGTCCCTGCACGCTCCGAGTTGCGCTCCGATCCTTTGCTCCTTGCTGGATCCTATGGACAAAACAAGATACGACCACTTCCTACTCTATTGATATTAGCCTGAAAATAGATCTATCAATTAATGATAAGTTCATGTGACATAGGGGAGCGCTCCCCCTCAAAACCTTTGTTTCAAAGCTCTTTTCAGGTGTTAAGAGTCATTTGACTTCAGTAAACCAGTTCTTCTTCTTCAAATCAATCATATGAGATGTTCTAAGTGTCTCCTTAGTTTCGTCGACATGGTAGTATGTTCGAACATCGTTTGCAACACTTGTGAACAACTTACAACACTTGCGAAAGTTGTAAAGAAGATGCGACACTTACGACAATTGAGAGGAACATGCGACACTTATCTAGGTGAGTAATTTTGACGTGTAACTGTGGCTTTCCAGAAATGGTGCCCTCCACACGGGCCTCTATGAAATTCAGCCATGATCGTTTGGGCCTCTTGTGGACTCATGCATTTTAAAATCATCCCCAGGGGGTCTTTCCAATATAACACTTGATCGATCAGGCAGTATCTGACTGCCTTGATCTTTAGAGCTCTTGTTTTGTTCCTTTACAGGCTGTCTGGGGGCCACAACTCTTGCAGAAAGTATATGACATCCTTATACTAAGGACATCGAGCTAATGGGGGCTCTCTTCGAGGGCCCATTTCAGACAGTCGACTTTGTGGAATTCCTAAGAATTCATTTATGAAACTTATCCCCAGAGTTTGGCATTTTGCTTCAGCCAACAGCTTGGCTAAACCTTGACCTTTGATCAATTTGGTGGGCCTTATTTCTAGGTCAAATTCCAGGATTTTGGCTATCCATTTACTCCTTCTCCCGTCTATGTCAGGTTGAATAAGAATGTCTTTAACAACAGCCGAGGGGACATAGGCGATGATTTTTGACTGTAGGACATAGGTTCTAAAATCTTTGAGATCTTTTACTAGAGCATAGGCCTGCTTCTCCATAGTGTCATACCTAACCTCGAAATCCCTCAATGCTCTGCTAAAATAAGAAATAGGCTGCTCTAGCCCAATGTCGTTTGTCTGTAGTAGAACAGTAGCCACTGTGTCAGGTGAGGAAAAGGAGAAAATAAGGAAATCCTTTTAGTAGTCGGGACTGATAAGCACAGGAGATTCAGTCAGGGCCTTCTTGATTTTCTCAAAGGAATGTCACAATTGAGGGGTCCACCTTACTTCATTTCCTTTCTTCAACATGGCTGTTATAAGATTTACCTCCTCAACAAAGTTAGGCACAAACCTCCTCAGAAAATTAGTTTTACCGAGGAAAGATTGGACCTCCTTCTTGGACCTCGGGATTGATAAGGCTTGTATCGCCTCAACTTTGTTGGGGTCAATTCTGACTCCTTCCGCTGATACTATGTGGCCTAGTAACTTTCCCTCCTACATGGCGAACAGAGATTTCTTGGGGTTTAACGAGATGCCAAAATTTCTGCATTTCAAGAAAACCTTCCTGAGATGACGACGGTGTTCTTTATCAGATTTTGAAAACACTGTGATGTCATCCAGATAAACAACCACAAATTTATCCTTTTCCCAAACGAAAGCTATATCCATGGCACGTTGGAACGTTGCCTCTGCGTTCATTAATCCAAATGGCATCTTGGCATACATGAATGTTCCCCATGGAGTGGTGAATGTTGTCTTTTCCCTTTCCTCATGAAGAACGGAGACTTGATTGTAGCCAGAGAAACCATCAATCATGGACATCCTGGAAGCTCCTGTTATCCTCTGCAGTATATGTTCCATCTTTGGTAAGGGGTAGTTATCCTTTCATGAGCTCCTGTTCAGGTTTCTGAAGTCTACACAAAGTCGAATCTCTCCATTCTTTTTCCTTACTAGCACCAAGTTGGCCACCCACTCTGAATAGCTCAATGGTACAATGATCTGAGCTTGAAGCAGCTTCTTCACTTCCCTCTCCATGATAGGCAACAACATAGGATTGATCTGTCTCAGCTTCGGCCTAAATGGATTTGCCTCCTCTTTTAATGATATTTTATGCTCGATGACAGAGGTGTCATAGGTTTTGAGGTATTCATAGTTCCAGGCAAAAACATCAGCAAATTCCCTCAAAAGTCCAATGTATTCATACCTCTGCTCCTTTGTTATACTTCTTGACAATTTGACAAACTTGGGCTCACTCTCAGTCCCAATGTTGCACTGAATAGTACCAGTGTCATCCTCTGAGGTTTCTTCCTTTAACAACACATCATTTCTATCAAAAATCCTTTCCAAAGGAACCAGTCCCCTTGGAATATGATTACTGAGAAGCTGCACAATGTTACTCTCTGCAATCTTATTCAGAAAATTCCCCCCACCAAGCTTTTCTTCAGAGACAGAGTCTTGGTCGATGTGCATCTCTGAAAATTCTTCGACAATATCCAAGAACTTCTTGATCTCGAGATCATCCTTGAATACCTTCCAATGTTTGACGTTGACAGGTATTGAGGGCCTGTATTTCACTTCTACATCATATCTACATTTAGGCGGCAAGGGTTCTTTGAAATTACTTGCTGATGTAGCCAAGGAATCTGCCATCGTGTTCTCCTCTCTTGGGATGAAAGAAATGTTAAATGCTGAGAAGAAACTGTCAACTAGGTTCCACACCTCATTTCTATAGCTTCTGAGTCAAGAATGCTTAGCCTGATAGGCGTTTCTGATCTATTGGACCACCAACTCTGCATCTCCGAACACTGCTACCTCCTGAATTCCCATTTCCCTTGTGGCTCTTAACCCTAAGACAAGAGCTTCATAGTCTGCCACATTATTGGTAGCTTCAAATTCTAATTTGTATGACAGAGATATGGTTTCCTGAGCAGGTGACACAAAGACCACTCCAGCTCCAGCGCCTTCCCTGGAAGAGGCTCCATCGAAGAACATTTTCCAGACGGGGGTGATGGAGGGAGGAAATTTAGGGGAAATGGTGGGCTGCTTTATGAGTTTAAGAGGAGGTTCGGGAGCATGGGTGAGTTGAAGCACACTGGAACCTAAATCAGTGTCTAAGGTAAAAATGGGATGGTTGGTAGGGTTGGCCTCATCACTGATTATATAGGCCAATTGGGCTTCCCTATATAGCCTCCTATGTTCTCCTCCAAACACTGGGATGGTAGCATATGTGAGGTCCATCTGCAAGGTTCCCCCCAATATTTTTATCCAAGATCTTGATAACAACATACCAAACTTGGGGGGGACATCGGCCACTATAATATCCATGACCATACTTTTCATGGGCAACTGAAACAAGGTCACGACCAGGTCTTTGATAACTCCTAGACACTGAACCTTTCTGGATTCAAAGGAATAGAGGTCATGATAGGCTCAGGTGAATTCTAGTCCTAACTCTTCCATGACAGTTTTGGGCATGAGGTTGTGAGAATCCCCCGAATCCATCAAACAATTGTGCAGTACCTTGTCATGTATGTTCAAGGAAGTGTAGAAGGGAGGGGATGAGTCATTCCTATCTTCTACCATAGGACCTAGAATAACTGCAGGCTTTTCATCCTGTAAATTAATGGAGTCTGTGGGAAGGCATGAGACCTTAGACTCTAAAATCTTAGAGAAGTGTTTCTTGAACCCTTCATGTTTAATCAATTCTGTCAGGGGCACAAGGATTCTGATTTTTTGAATTTCATGCTCGGAATTAAAAGAAGGCGAGAGCTTTGGGATTTCTCTTATTTCAGGAACATGACTCTGAACCATGGGAGAGGGGGATTGGGTCTTCTTACCTTTGTGAATGTCCGCTACCTCATTATCAGGCTTCCCTATTCTATCGGACCACTCAGGAACATCAGGTACTACTGTCCTTTTCTTAGACCTCAAATCATATCTGCCTTGGCTGCCACTAGTCTTGTCTCCCTTGTTCAATTCATTTATTTGACTGTCCATGAGAGACTCCTCGTATGTTGATTGAGTGAGATGAGGAAAAGGAGGCGTGTCTCCAAAGAAATGGATTTCAAGATCAAGTTCCTTTGCTCCTTCTTATTCCTCCTCGGCCACGAAATTGTTTTGAAATGGGGCCTGAATTTTCTGGTCATCTCTGTCTCTTCCCCTTTCTCTCTGCATAGTCAGGGAAGTTATATTGTTTGGCCTTATGAAACCTCCTCCCCTTTCGGTGTTTGGGGGGCCTTTGTATGCTTGCCTTCCTTCCACTTTCATTCTCTCCATCTCTGTAGATAAAGACTTCACCATCCTTGTCAGCTCATCCACTTGAGGGTGGGGCACCGATGGGTCAGAAGTCGAGGCTTTCGATCTTCCCTTTCTCCCATCTACATCAGTGTTTTTTCTCAGTCTGCCAGCTGCTAATACATTAGATTCCACTTCTATGGCTTCATATTGCATTTGATCCAAGGAGGTGGCTCTTCTTTCTCTCAATAACAGGCAGAAATTGGGGCCAAACACACTAGCATAAGAAATTTTGGTCGAGGCTTCTGAAGGCTTTATTTCGGCAGGGATTTTATTATACATATTATTGAATATTTTGGAGAAGTCAAAGATAGACTCTCCTTACATCTTCTTCAGAGACCTGAACTAGATCATGTAGTACATGAAATATTTCCTATCACCCCACTGCCTCAGGAAAGCATTATCTAGGGCTTCGATCCCAGCGATAGATCCAGGGGCCAATCCTCTGAACCATTTCCTCACCTCGCCATCCAGGCTCTGGACAAAGACTCTCATCCAGACATATTCATTTTCAATGTTGAGGTTTTCTGCATAACTGTAGAAAGCAGCCATGTGCTCTTCGGCAGTTATGTCTCCTTCCCCAGTGAACTTGGTCATATACTTCAAGTAGTCTTCAGCAGGGAGAGGATTCATAGGATGGGGTAGAACTAAGGGGGCATATCTGGTAGCGACTATGGTTTCCATTCTATTTAGAGGGGGATTAGCACTAGCCATAGGAATATTAGGTGGAGGAGAACTGGGAGGAGAAGGAGTTCGTGAGGGGGCTACCGAGAATGAGTCTCGAAGTGGAGTGAGAAACAAGAGAGGATTTAAGGAGAAATATAATGAGCTCAAGTCAGCAGGTGCTTCTCTTTGCATAGGAGTAGTAAAGATAGGAGTGGGGAAATATTCTGTGGTTCCGGGTCTACGCCAATGTACAGTTTTAGGGGAGAGGGGAGTGTCAAGGTCTTGTCCCTCTGGTCCCACACCAGGAGAGGAAAACTCAACAGGAACACTCCCAAAATTTAGGAAACAGGAAACTTCAGAAACAGGTCTGTCAAGAAACTAAGGAGGAGGAAAAGGAGTTCCCACAGAAATATATGGTGGATTACCTGGTTCGGTGGTGGGCGCTTCTTCTTTAGAGGCCTTTCCCTTTCTGAGCACTGCCTCTGGATCTATTTTAGGCGTAGCCAGAGGCAACTGTGGATGAGACTGTGTATGCCTACCTCTGAAAGACACAATTAACACGACAGGTTCACCCCAGTGGGGTCGTCACAATGGATTCGCCAGGTGCACAGCAACAATATTGATAATTTTGATATCTGATGCACCTTCAGAATTAGTTAATCGTTGTCATTCAATCCCGGGGAAAATATTCAAATTCGTCCGCAGCAACGGCGCCAAAAATGTTAGCGTCAGAAGTCACTCCTCGATTTCTTACAGGAGCAGAGCCCGATGCCCATCAGTTTTTATGTCACGGTTGTTTAATGGGGTGATCAGATGGGTAAAGACTCAAGAAAATATAACTTTAACTCGGTATAATGGGCCTGATATGTAGAAAGCAAGGGAGGTCTTGATCCAACTTCTGTCAGTAAATGATTGAAGGGTGGAAGAAGGAAGACTTGTGAGGAGGGTGAGCAAGACTACCTCGGGCAACAGGCCTTCAGAAGCTTGAGGAAGAAAAACTCGAAAGCCAAGATCCTCTTGGTCCAGATCTTCAAGGAGTTGAGGGGTGACTCAACTGAATCCTTCAATTCCAAGTCCTTTCAGCGCTGAGAACATCACAAGCACCGATTAGAAACAATGTGACTATTAAAGTGATCCAACCTACATCATCCTATAACAGCCACAACTCGACTGGATCCTCCAATTCTGAGTTGTTCTAACACAGTAAACAAAGAGATGGAAGGGAAGCTGACATCCATAAAGTAAGAAATCTCAATTTCCTTATACATTAACCAGAGCGACCAGCGCTTCATCAAAACCTTACAATTGGGATCTTAGCTCAACCATCGATACTTACAAAAATACAAAGACTGAGTCTATATACTCAGGAAAATTCACCTCACAGAGGCGTGTCTAGTCACCCAAAGCTTGGTGTCCCTTCAGTCAAACGGGTACTGATATCTTTCTTTAAGCGCCATCTTAACTACGCATGGCTCCTACAAGGAGGGTAGCTGAGCCATTAAGTGTTGGGCTAGCATGCGCAGACTTCTCGGTCGAGTCGAGGACTTCAACATGGTTTCTTTGAGAAAATCGATACATAGGACCTCTTCAGGCAGAAAGCTTGCCAGACCCTCCATTCCCTCACTTAATGAATGAAAGGATATTTCAACCACCCGCTCTTGCCGTCATTTACTCCAGGAAAGAAACAGTATGGAGGTCAGATCCGATGGCGCCTAGAGATCGCGATGATCCCCTCTGTAACTGAACTTGGCGCCTTGGCCTTCTTTACATAGCTCATTTCTTCCTCCAAGTGACCACGGACTGTGACGACATGCCTATTCCCAAGGTGATTTCGACGTTCACGAATATGAAGGGGCTGATCCTTGCTGATCGAAATCCTGATGAGAGATATGCCGAGACGGCTTAATCTGGCACTACGCGTCCCTCTAGATATGACGGCTCTTAAATCTCCCGATGATACCGTGGGCTCGGGTCTAGGACTCTCCCGACACCTCGCGCATTGGAATATAACGGAGCTGCTCTTTGCGTCTTGGAGTCGCGATGGGCGAAACGCTGAGATGGCTCAATTTGCTGCCAGGTGTTCCCTTTAGATGGATGGCTGAAAATGCTTCGTGATGTCGTGGGCCCCAGTTTCGGCGCTTTCGGCGCTGTCAGGGTTTAGGGTTTCATGATACAAAGTGATACGAAACTTTTACCCTTCGAACTTGAGATTGCCGAAAACTGACGCGGCCAGATATTGCGCCACACATCCTTAGGATGAATGGACGAGGGGCATTCGATATTTGAAAGGGAGCTTCCATCGTTTACAGGATCTCTTGAAGTGACTTGGTGCTAGGACCGTAGGCTTGGCTCCAAAGGCGCTTTCGACATTTTGTCGATCACGATTTCAACTGCAACGAATGGGAGGCTCCCTGTTTCCCGAAACTTCGATCCCCAATATGCCGACTGGAAGCCACCTGTCCCAATTGGACTGGACGACCCAGGTTTTTTTTGGATTATTGGAGCTATCTCTTGTATTAACTCCGAGGCAACTTGGCAGCCCCAAAATCTTGACGACCATTGATCATCTTTATAGGTGGATCTCAGTGGTTGTCAGCAAAACTTCGCCCATTCACTCAAATTGTAACTAAAAAGAGGCTCCTTCGTGCTGTGCTTGGGCACTTCCCGGGAAATCCTGCAGACCTGTGTACCTTTGTGCCCCAATACCAAAATTGTTGCTAACAATAACAATCAACTTCAATATTTTATTCATGGAGATTTCTTCCTTCATTTAATTGAATTAGTAAGTGTTAGTTTCCAAACATTAGGTGTGCAAGTATCTCTACCATTATTGTCATTGTTATATTATTTTCAATTTATGAAAGTGTGATCCCTTTTGGTTACTAGGGATGTAACAAGTGGTATCAAAGCTTCAATCAAGATTTGTTGGTGTTTTTTTGTTAGGTCTTTAAAATTAAAAGAGAGAAGAAAATGACAATCAATTACTATCATTTCACCGATCAGGGTTGAGTTTCAAGAGCAATTCCATATCTTTATCAATGAAAAGAGAGAGATATTATAGCTACAATTGAAGGGAAAAGGGTACGTGGATTCCATAAACCTAGAATATTATGGAATCCACATACCCTTTTCCATAGAATATACTAACTAGATCCAAAAACCAAAGACATGAAATATGTGTTGGACAACTGAGAGGGGGCGGGTGAATCAGTTGTTACCGTGCTTAAACAATTATGCTTCTTTTAAACTCTTTTCATAAACACTGAATGATGATCACATTAACGCAGGGAAATAAACAATGGCACATTCAACATCAGTCACATATATGAGAAACACAGAGACAAATATTTCCCGAGGAAACCCATACAGGGTAAAAACCTCCTTTTTTTTATATGATAAGTAATAGTTACATTCTTTACATTATATTACATATGAGCACCAACTTATAATGAGGCTAAAACCTTTGTTTTGCAAGCTGCAACTTGCTGAGAGAACCAACTCTCTATTTTCTCTAGCACCCACTAGAAGGAAGCACCAACTGCCTGGTTTCTCTAGCACCAACTAGAAGGAAG
>JZKD02S1904069.1:75252-100996 GCA_000966675.3 Picea glauca
ACTTCCAATCATACAGGCACCAACCTGTATAACAGAGAACAAGAGTTCTCCCTTGCACCACCCTGCCACCCTGGTTTCTCTGGATGCAACCAGATGGAAGCTACAACTCCCTATGCTCAAGCACCCACTTGAACCTATGAGGACAACAATCCTCCTGAGCACCTCCCAACCTCCATGAAATATAAATATTTGTTGTTGAAACTTATTATAGTGATATAATGTTCAACAATGGCTTACCAGAATCATCACTGTTCTGCTGCATTTCGTTGCTCTGTCTGCCCTCACTGCCTTCCTGCACACATGACTTGCACTATCTTTTCTTCTACTTTTTATGCTCTGTGCGCCTGGTCCATTCACTACACGAATCTTCTTCTGTTCAATTCAGTTACTGCACTCTCCTCCTTCTTCACACATGAATCACCTTCAATAATAGCAACCACAGAAACTCCAATAGCAACAACAACCGCTTCTCTTCTCTGTACCATGTATTTATGGCTTCTGTGCACCTTGTGCATGCAATGTTTGCAATGCCTCTGCATGTTGACTCCACACCAATCTCCTCCACATCTCAAGTGCTCTACGTGATCATCATCGCAACTCATCAATTTCTCTGGCAGTTCAACCCCTGTGTCTATCATCACTAGGTGTCATGTCGAGATTCCTTTTTCTCTCTGGAAGTTGAGACTCTTCGTCTTCTCTGTGAAATTCGAGCTCACATTCTCTGTTTTAGTTACATACTTTAACGCTCATCCATATGTCAATCCCTTCTAAGAATAGTCTTCCTTCACTAGACGAAACTTGAAGACTCTTCGTCTCCTCTCGCGATCACACAGAGGTCTCTTCGAATTCTCTGGCAGACGCCATCAATGGTTTTTGACAGTTTCACTGTGTCGTGCATCAGTAGCCCTCAGGTCTCCTTCAGGTTTATCTGCGACGTTGGATGAGCTTTATTAATCTTGCATTTAAATCGGGTTTCGACATTTCGGCATTCCTGTGCCCAAGTGTCTCGACACTCCTAGTCGCGATCCCCGAAGCTTCGATACAGAGCTTTTTTGTGCTAGCTCCTTCCTCTATATGACCATGGCCATGACCAAGCGCCTATGCAAAAAGAGGTTTTTGTGAATTCGTGTTTCGTGAATCTGGAGATGAGGCATCTCGACTTTCCAAGTTGTGATCTCCGAAACCTCGAAATGGAGTTTATCTGGACTGACTCCTTCCCTTCTCATGACCATGGGTTGTGACCATAGCCTTATGCATAAGGCGCTTTCACGATGTCGCATTTCGTGAGTCTGGAGATGAGACATCTCGACTCTCAAAGTCACAATCCCCGATACCCCGAAATGGCATGGGATCAACGGTCCTGATTAGAGCTTGATTCAATGGCTGCGATTGAATCGCGAATTCGCATATCGCGATTTCGGCATTCTTGTTGCATTGTTTTCTTGACTCTCTATGTTGCGATTCATGAAACTCCGATATGGAGTTGGCTCAACGGTCAATATCTGATCTTGATTCAATGGCTGCGATTACGTCACGATTTTTCATATTGCGAAATCGGGATTCCTGTTGCATTGTTTCTTTGACATCTCCAACACACGATCCTCGAAACTCGGACATGGACTGGAATCAACGGTCCTGATTCAACCTTGATTTAATGGCTTCGATTAAATCGCAATTTTTCATATCGCGAAATCAGGATTCCTGTGAATGATATTACTTGACATCTCCAACTCTCGAACCCTGAAACTCCCACAGGGTGTAAATCTGCTGACGTCACATGTGTTAAATAACTGCCATGTGTCTCCCTGATTCGTGACTTACATGTGCTTGGAATGTTGAATCAGTCTGACACTTGTCATTACCTGGTTATGCCACGTGTTCCTAGCTGATGTGGTTTGCTGACGTGAGTCAGATCGACAGTCTAGATGTGATCTTGATTTGACGACTCAGATTATGTCGCGATTTTTCATATTGCGAAATTGGGATTTCTGTGGATGATATTACTTGTCATCTCCAACTCTCGATCCCCGAAACTCCAACAGGGAGTCGGATCAACGGTCCACATAACCCCCTGAGATGGATGGTCCTCCTGCTTTCAGGATTTTGTGAGCCATCTACTCCTTGCACTTTAAAGATCGTGCAAGTTCTCCTCGATCCAACGGTGGTCGGACCCTGCGGTCAAATCTAAAGCCTGAGATCTATCCTCCTCTTCTGTGCGCTCTTCTTGTCTATATTCAGATCTGACGGTCCTCATTCTGTTGGGAATTTTGGATAGGATTCAATGATCAGAAATGCTTCACAAACTTTACGGGACTTCGTCATGCCTGATCAATGTTGCGTTGTCTTCGATCATTCGATCTTCCTGGACTTATCTTCTATTTTCCTGTTGATCATCGCTGTTGTACTCAAGCCATCATTACTATTGTACTTTCCATCAATGACAAGCTTACCCTGCCTGTAAAACATACCAAACATCCTCTTCACTATCTCTTTTGATCTTATCGAGGTTTCTCTGTAGCTCCTTCCCAAAATACTTCCGGTGCCCGTCTATTACATTCTTCCTGTATTCATGCCATCTTCATTGTTGTACTTTCCATCAATGACAAGCATATGCTGCCTGTTAAACCTTTTCCAACAATATGGTACTACACATATTATAATATATTATCAAGGAAAAAACAAGCTAAATGAAATTTGGACATTTGAAAAAAAAATTACAAGTTAAATGAGTACATCAATAAAAAATAACATATTAACCTTGCAAGTTCAAAATCCAAGCTATGTAGATCGCGAATTGGATTTGTTCAACCGGTGGATGACGGAAAAAATAATCAGCTCAAATAAAAGCCAAGAACATTGTCGCAACTATAGAAATTGTGTCGCAAAGTCTCTTAAAGTCACGTATATATAGATAAAATAGTCAACTAGCCATTAACATCGACCAATGAGATAGGAAAAATTTTCATCGCTATTGCCATGAAAGTTCGTCTCTATAGCGACGACAATCCCAACTAGATTTAAATAAGATTTTTGTCGATATTGTGATGAATTTTCGTGGAAATAGCGACGAAAATCCTGCCCTGTTTAAAAAAAATATGAAACTAGTTGAAGCGTGGAAAATTTTCGTGGAATAATCCGCCCATATGTAGTAGTGAATCACCTCACACATGACATAAAATTAAAAGTAAAAGTGGTTTGTACAATGACATGAGTGACTAATATGTTCATTTTGGTGGAACATAATGTTTGAGCATCCTGTCATTTATAGGTCCTCCTGGAAGATATGCTCCATCACTGTCCTTGAGTAAGAAGGCATTGTTTCCTCTATATTCCTGGATGATGAAAGGACCTTTCCAAAAATTATCGAACTTTCCATGCTTGCCCTTGTCCTCATTTCTTGAATCACATTTTAGTACCATATCACCCAATTTGAAATCATCCTCCTTGGTTCTTCTATGATAAATCTTCTTAATTCTCTCTTGAATTACCCGGGTCTGGTTATATACTTCCTCTCTGGACTGTTGGAGCTGGATCATCTGATTGATCTTCCTTTGGATATCATTAGGCTCTACATGTACTTCTTGCAACAACTTCATAACAGAAAAACCCAAATAGGTGGGGAAGATAACATCATTTCCACATACCAACTGATATGGGGACATAGCAATCAATCTTTTTGTGACCAGCCTGTTAGCCCAAAGTGCATGAATGATGCAGCACCCCTTGCCTCAGCAGGTATTGCATGACCTCTCGGTATAAGGATCATTCTTTAATGATTTCGAGCTAGATCGACTCTTTTGATTCCCTGCTGGAATCTCCAATATTCGATCTACAGGTCCTTTAACTCTCCCCGCGGCCTCTGTATACGTCCGTGGACCTTTTCCTCGAAAACATAATTTCAGTTCTTGGGACTCCTTGAGTCTTGATGTTGAGATCCCTTGACTCCTCGATCTCCCGATCACCAAAATACCAAAACGTCGAAATGGTGCTCACTGTAATTAGCCCCCTAGGCCAGATCTTATTCCATGTGATCACTTCCCATATGAACGCAGTCCCTTTTGGTGTTTTCTCGATGCAAAAGTGCCCGACCTCCTGTCTTTTGGACTCCCAGAAAGCTTACTTCTAAAAATTCGATATGCCTATGCCCCGACTTTCTCCTTCTTTTGCGTTTTCAGAGTTTCCAACGCCTAAAGGCTTGGTTCTCTTGTCCTCAGAACTCCCAATGTTTCAAACTCCGAAATGACCACGAATACCTTATATCTCCATCACTCGTGCTTTTCCTCAGCGACTTCGGGTTTCCGCATTTCGGGCTTTCCCGAGGCAAGGTTCTCCCAGTCCCTGCTCTTTGGATTTCTTGGTATCCGAAATACCGATATCCTCTCTCTGCTACCACATGTCCTCCCTGTTCTTTTGGATTTTTCGGGGTTTCTCATTTCAGAACTTTGCGACCCCTACGACACTTATCCTCTGTTCTCTCGAATCTTCGGTATTCAAAATCTCGGTGGACTCCCTGATATCCTCCACATGTCCTCCACAAATGGATGGTCCAGATCGTTTCGGGACTTCGCCAGTAGCGAAGCCGAAAGACTCCCTTCTCTGCTTCCCAATGTCCGAAAGGATCTCATGACACCTGTCCTTCTTAGATGGATGACTCAGATACCTTCGGGACTTTAGGACCTGTGAGTCCTAATCTCTGGTCCTTCATCCTCTGAACCTCTGAATTCCCGAAGTCTGAAATCCAGATACCTCTACCCTGTCGGGACTTTTCGAATTCTCTACTTTGCACGTGAGGATTTAAACCTCATGCAACTTTCCACAGATCCGTTGGCTATCCGTCCATGTACCCAGATCTGATGGCTTAGGCCTATTCTTCTACTGCGCCCTTCCTATGCTGCTGGACATGAATCCATGGTCCAGATCTTCTTGGCTAATCTGATGGTAGCTGTGCTCCTCCTGTTGAGCATGCGATTTATTCCCAAAATTTGGAATATTTCCCAAATGCTAAAGTCCTTGACCTTTGCTTCTTTCCTCTGTGAGCTCTACAACCCTTCAAAAGGTCTCGACTACGTATTCGAAGACGTTGTCCCTCTTGAGCTTTCAAGATTTTTAAACTCTCCAAAGAGTTCCCTCTTTCGGCCTCTGTGATCTTTGCAGCTATGACCTATGCATAAAAGCACTACTCCTTCTGAGCTTCTCTCTTTAAATCCTCAAAGGATTCTTTGAATTTTCCACATCTGAAAGAGTCTCTTCACGCACAATGGTGCTACCCCTCCTGATCTTTTCCTGTATCTTTGACCTCTAAGGAATTAATCATTTTTCCTTCTCTTTCGGATGGAGAATCTGATGCCCTCCTAGCACTCCTTTTCTCAAGAAAACTTCTTGCTGAGTCTGCAGGGTGTTCAACAACCCTATGAATATCCCTCCTTGGACTCTTCTCTATCTCTAAACTCAAAGAGTTCTCTCTGTGTGCTCTGGCACCTACTCAATGGTCTCTTGGCAGAGTGTCCAGAATCCTCAGTGATTATGTTTCTCTATGAACTCACAACAGAGTTCCTCCTCAACACTCTGTGCCTGTTCTCAATGCCCTCCTGGTATATCTCTACAAAACCCTCATTAGTTCTATCTTCCTCCTAAACTCAATAGAGTTCCTCTATTCACTCTATGCACCTGCTCAATTCCCTCTTGGCAGAGCTCTACAGAACTCCTTAGAGATTATGTCTTCTACTGTGTCTTCCTTTGCATAGTCTCACCTCCAAGGTCTTCAACAACCTTGAGGTCTTTCTCTAAGTCAATGATTTCATTTGGTGTGCCCTCCTAGCATGTCCTTGTCCAAATTCCGCAGAATTGGAAGTGCTCTCTAAGAACTGACTATCAGAACCCGCAGTGTTCTATCACGCCCTCTTGGCATGAAGCCTCAAAGAAATCCAACCTGAAATCAAAGAAATCTGTCCCTGTAAATGCACATCTACAACATACATTCATAGCATAAATAGAACACACATATACATTCACACAACACAGACAATATGCAAGAAAAACTGCTCTAGTTTGTATTAATATCAAATGCCTCCTTTACAAGGTGTTCCTGAGCTCCTCTCTGCTATCTTCTCTAACTCTTGCTACCTACCCAAAACAAGATCGAAGATCTTTTACATGAGGGAGTTCTTCGAGCTCTTCCCCCCATCCTCACCAACTCTCATTTAATTACATTGAATTACCAATAAATAGTTGTCTAGTCCGAATCAGAGCTAGATTGCAGCCTTACAACCATTAAAGATCCTCTATTAACTATAGCCTACATATAGGCATGACTCTATGGCTCTAATAGCCTTACAATATTAAATGTATTCACATTCAAATTCAAAATGTGAAAGGGCTGCGCCTTTCCTCATTTAATGCGTGCACTAAGTTGGTTGGCTAGCTAGCGCTTGGCTGGCCTGGAGAGATGCTCCTGCATCAATGAACCAACTTGTTGTGACAAGATTTCTTATTTTCCTGCAACGTTTTCTTAATGATATTTACCAAAATTTTATTAGAGGACTCTGCCAATCCATTACCCTGGGGGTAATAGCTGTAGAGTGCCCTAAAGTGATCTGATACTTATTGCAAAACTCTACCATTTTTTTTTATCTGAAAGTTGTTTCATTATTAGTTATAATATTCATAGGGCATCCAAAACGAGATAGAATGTTATTTTCCAATAATTTTATAATCACAACATTTGTGTCTTTCCTGGAGGGTACAACTTCAATCCACTTTGTGAAGTAGTCTATAGTTGTGAGGATCCACCTATGTTGTCCTGATGAGGGTGGGTGAATCTCGCCAATATAGTCCAACCCCCATTGTTGGAATGGAGCTCCCACCGAAATAGGTTTCAAGGGTAAAGGAAAAAGTTTCCTTTTGCCTTCAAATACCTAGCACTTGTGAGAGGATGTTACCTTTTTATGAACATCTTCCAACAAGGTGGGCCGGTAAAAACTAGCTCTAAGGATCATGTTAGCAGTAACCTTCCAATTTAAATTCCCACCACAATCTCCTTCATGGAACTCCTGCAATGCTTTTTCAGCTTCATCTTTTAGTAAAAAATTCAATAACATGCCTCCAACATCTTTCTAGTAAATATTTCCATTCAGAATGCAATATTTCAAAGCTTTAAGTTTTAAGAATCTAGCTTTAGTCTTTTTCAGACCATGAGGATCTTGTAAATTATGTAAGACAAAGATAAGGTCTGCATACCATGGAGAATTTGAGAATACCTCTTTGACACGTGGAGTCTCCTGCTCTCCCTATTCATCAACTGCAACTAATTTTTTTATATCTAAAGCATGAAAATTTGATTCATCCATCAGTTTGGCCAAACCTTGACCCTTGATCAGTTTGGTTGGTTTGATTTCTATATCATATTCAAGGATGAAAACAATCCATTTCCCTCTTCTACCATCTGGGATATCCTGGGTCAGAATGTCTTTCACCACTGCATTAGGAACATAAGGAATGGTATGTGAATGGAGAATGTAAACTCTAAAACCTTTAATTTCTTTTACCAAGGAAAAAGCATGCTTCTCCATTATGTTGTAGTTTAGTGAAACATCTCTCAATGAATTGCTGAGAAATGCTATAGGTTGTTCATGGCCTTCAACGTTTTTCTACAAAAGGACCGTTGCAATGGTGTGTTAAGAGGCAAAAGAGAATAAGTAGAAATCTTTAGTGTAATCTGGACTGATTAATACAGGGGCTTGTGTAAGTTCTTGTTTTACTTTCTCAAAGGATTGCTTAGCTTATGTGTTCCACTTTATTTTTGTATCTTTTTAAAGCATTGTTGGGCCCAAGATATGATCACTTTTATGACAGATATTATACACTTTTGCCGCATGTACATATGTGTTTTTCATATTTTAAAGGAGATTTTTGAAGAATTTCATGATAAAACGATATGATCTACACCAGGTACGTGTGATTCACGTTTAATGTCATTATTGAGTATCATTCATCATGTTTTATGATTACCAGGAGCTAATTCACGTTTATTTGGTGTTACAGAGAAAAAATGCACCATGCTTCTACTTCCATCACTCAGTCCGACACTCCTTCTAGCACTCGTTCTTGTACCTAATCTGACACTCTGTCCAGCACTTCGTATTGCATAGAAACGGAGGGTGACTTGGCGGTTATGGCATTGGGGGCTAGTGGTGGGCGAATTGGGAATGTGGGTTTTTTTCATGCTTGCCCCCTCCAGCTACTAAGCTCCCAACAACTCAGTTTTGGTTGTTCAGCTGAGCGATTATTAGCTCGCTCTGTTTTAGCAGTTAGGGCATCATTTAATGAAAATTTCCAAATTTAGAAGTGGTTCGACCCTCCTGTGGTCGACCACTTGGTCTGTAAACATTATAAATACCACCGAGGTGGTCAGACATAAGTTAACCAGTAGAAGCATCAGTGTGATAGAAATAAATACGATTTTACTCTGTTTTGCTATTTTACATTGCCAGATTATATAAGAAATGTGTTTTTGAGTTTTCATGATGAATTCGAATTGTTCAGTTCGTGGTTTGCTTTTAGGAAGTAACCATGACTTGTTGGGGGGGGCACTAGCAATCTGGTAATTGTCTTTATGTATTTCATGCATTTCATAATTTAGTTATTCTCTTTATATCATGTACATGCATTTTTATTGTGTTAATTAGTTTGTTGTTATAATTTAATTTCCTTGATTCTCTTTTGCAGGTTAGAATGATGAATTGTGTTAGCATGCATTGATCTTGTAGTTAGGAATGGATTTGAAAATCCCTAAACTAACCCCATGCACAATTAGATGTTAGATTATTCTTTTATTTATGATTTTATAGTCAAGTTTAAAACTAAGTTTTAATTAGAATAGAACATAGTTTTTATTTGGGTTCTCTTCGACAAGGATTTGATGGATGGATAGAGTTAATTCCATTTTTTAATTATAGCTTGCTTATCTCATTTTTATATAGATCTTGTTTAATTAGTTATTAGTTAATGTAGTTGTTAGTTTACTTTTTAATATCATGTTTTAAATTTATGTTCTTAAGCATTTTCTTATTGTAGTTTGAATTGTTATAATAGATCTAGCATAGTTTCATTTCATTTTATTTCCTTCCTAGAATTAAATTGCAATCATATTTCTTAGTTAATGATTGAGTTAAGTATGAATTTTTCTTACATAGTATAGAAGTACAATGATGATCTCGTTATATTGTTGATGGTTAATAAATGAATATGCAGGGTAATTGACGATTGTTTTTGTCATGGCTAAATTCTCGTTGGATTGTTTAATCCATACCTTTCACTTTGATATTGAGATCAATGTTGAGCTTATACCGCTTGAATTTTCCTTTGTTGTCAAGTGTCACTGAGATATCATCCGACACCGAAGACATTCACACAACCACCAACATTATATTTGAGTTTTTCATAGGTTAAAGATAGCTCCTTGCTCTTGTAGATCAGAAGATATAGTTTCTTGCTTTCATAACTTAGAAGACAATTTTATTGCTGCTATAGGATAGATAGTATTTGCTTTGATAGATCAGATAATAGTTTTCTTATCATAGGTTCAAGATTAGTTGTTAGTCTTTCTTGCTTTCAAATAAATAGATTTCCTTTTATGAATTAGAAATAGTCTTGAAGTTTTAAGAACACAGTCCACTTGCCTCTTAGGCTAGATAGTTGTTCAATGAGAAGTTTTAATTTGGTTGCTTGCAGTAGTTAGTTGTCTATTTTATTTAGTAGGTTAGTTAGTTGTCTTTGCTTACTTATTTACTTGCTTTAGTAGGTTAGTTAGGTGTCTTTGCTTGCTTGTTTATTTATTTTCTTTCATAGGTTAGTTACTCATTGAATATAGGTTGGAAAGTTAAAGAAGTTTGTTTTTGTCATTTGCTTATTGATATGCTTAAATAGTTGTTTTTGCTTATTGCTTATTGTCATGAACTAGTTTGCTTCAAGTAGGGTTTTTACTTGTTTTCTTAGGACTATCCATCGATCCTTGGCCCAAAAGTACTTAGGTTACCTAGTTTCAAGTTGCTTAGTAGGGTTTGCTCATTAGATAGGTTTTCTTGAGTAGATTAGCATTAGATAGATGCTTTCATTAGCTAGACTATACTCCTACCAACCCCTCTACCTTTGTCATATATTTTGCTACAACTCTAATTTTACTTACCCCGGGTTGACAATTTAATTGAGGGTTTTTAGTGTGTTTTTAGTGCATATACAACACCCATCAAGCATATTTTTTATATTTCTGAGGAGCTCTGCCAAATTAGGTATGAATCTGCTCAGAAAATTTATTTATCCTATGAAGGATTGCAATTCATTAATGTTTCTAGGATGGACTAACTTCTGAATGGATTCAATTCTGCTAGTATCTATCTTGATCCCATCTTTAGATATAATGTGTCCTAGAAGTTTTCAATCTTCTAAACCAAAAAGAGTTTTATTAGGGTTGAGTGAGATTCCAAACTTTCTGCACTTTTCAAAAACTCTTCTGAGGTGTCATAGGTGTTCTTCATCAGTTTTTGAATAGACAATTACATCATCCAAGTATATGACTATGAATCTACCAAGCTCATCCAAAGAGGAAATTTCCATTGCTCTATGGAATGTGGCACCAACATTCATTAAACCAAACGGCATTATCACATACATGAAAGTTACCAAGGGTGTAGTGAAAATTGTTTTCTCTTGGTCATCCAGGTGGACAAGGACTTGGTTATAGCTAGAAAATCCATCTAGCAAAAAGATCCTACTGGCTCCAACTAAATTTTGTAAGATGTGATCCATTTTAGGCAGAGGATAGTTATCCTTAAAGGAAACCTTGTTGAGGTTTCTAAAATCAATGTAGAGCCTGATTTCTCTAGTTTTCTTTCTCGTAGGAACCATATTAGAAACCCATTTTGAAAATCTCAAGGGGACTATTATTTCAGCATCATACATTTTCTTTATATCTTTTTCTATTAGGGGCATTAAATTTGGATTGATTCTCCTAAGTTTCTGCTTGAAAGGCTTATGTTCTTCTTTTATTGGGATTTTGTGTTGTATGATACTAGTTTCACAAGACTTTAAATCCTCATAGCTCAAAGCAAAGACATCTACAAATTCCTTGAACAGTTCAATATATTTGTGTTTTTGCTCAGGAGGTAAAGATTTAGATAGCTTGATCATTTTTGGTTTTTCATCTGTTCCTATATTACATTCCTCAACCTCTTTTCTAGTAGGTTTGATTTTTGGCTTTTTTGCTATGTCGTTGAAATCAAACAGTTCCTTTAAAGGAACTAACCCTTTAGGTAAAATATTATTCTTCAATTGTAGGATATCTCAGTCTTCATCGTTTTCATTTATTTCTTCTGAATCTAGTTTATTTACACTATCATATTCTAAATCTAGTTTATTTACATTATCATCATCACTATCTACATCGATATTTGCACACTCGAATTCATTTTTAGACTACAGGAAATCATCAATATGTTCATCATTGCCAAATACTTGCGACTACCTGATATTATCCGGGACAGTGGCTCTGCGTTACACATTATTTTGGTCACCTTGGTGATGTCTCTATAGTAATGTGTTTGGGCTCTCAAAAGGATCTTTTGCCTGAGAAAAGTGACTGATGTCTTCCTCTACAAAACTTGTTTTTAGAATGGTTCTGCAAGCTGCATGTAGTACACAGTGCAGATATTCTTAATTTCCACAGGCTACTCGATACCTGGCTTGCGGGGTTTCCGCAAGATGCTATATAGGCAGGGTGCAGTGGCATTTGAAAGCTAAATAAAGGAAGAACTTCACGAAGGTTCTAGAAGATGATCTTCTATAATATGAGTTGGCGTCTGTATGGTTGGTATCCTACTGGCTTCTATGATTAGGTGGGATCATCCTAATCTCTTTAACCATCTCTCCTTCTCCTATATAATGATGGGTTTCTCATGGAAAGGGTTAAACAAGATTGAGCAAAGAATTGATGAAGAATAGGCTGAAGAGTGTATGAGGAATCCTATTTCAATTGATTCTTGAGGTCTCCATTTGTCCATCAAGCCATTGTGGATCATCTTCATGCAAATTCTGAGCAAGTGTGTGTGTTGGAGAAAAGAGCCACTGAAACGGAACTTGCGACATCAAGGTAGTTTGGTTGTATCTTTCACTTTTACTTAATATAATACAGTGACATGTTTCTTTCCCATAAAATTATTCTCATTTTATTACATGACTCCTTGATCACATGTTTAAGTTGTCATTGAATATACTATTGTTGCTTTCACTTTGGTTGGTTTGTGTCATTGCAGATCTGATTTCACAAGAGCACCGGAGCAAAGCAGGGACAACAAAGACATAAGGAAGCAATATTTAAAGGTATATCACTCATCCCTTCTTTGGTAGTAAATTCAATGATTTTGACTTAGGAAAAGTGTCATGTCCCGTCTTGTTTTTTTCTAGATCCATCTGGATCTAGGGAGATTAGTTTATGTCTACATTCACCGATTTATCCAATAAAAAAATTGGCGACTCCACTGGGGAAACAACATGTTTGTGGTTTTTTGTTGGCCATTTTCTTTTAGCCTATCCTTTTTCACTTTAATTCAGTCTCTGACTCTATGGGGAATCCATCCAAGCTCTCTGGATCTGAAAGTACACTTAGAATCTTTGTCCTTTTTCCAAATTTTATTTATTTATAGACATTTCCACACTGTACTCCATATACATCCTATAGAAACCTTTGATCACCGAACCTGACTGTTTAAAACAGTGAGGGATTTCCACACCCTACCCTATAGCTAACCTACGGAAATCCCTAGTTTTTGCACTGTACCCTACTGCTGGGCTGCGACCATGTTTGTAATTTTTTTTGGATTAGGCCTTCTTGTCTTTTGATGCCCAGTTTTGCTTTGATCACCTGGGAGGAACTTTTAATGCCAGTATCTAACTGTTTTATGAGTTTGTGACTTGTTGTTGATTGGTTTTCAGAGATCGAAAACTCTCAATCATTTTTCCAGTTTTACTTCTTGATTTTTATCAACAAGGATATAATCTCTGATTGTGGATTTAAGTGCTTGATTGATAGAAGTCTTTGATTGGATTTAAATTTTTGGATTGTTTATTTTTTCTGGATTGATTATTGATTGGAAATTCATTTTTCATTTTCATTTAGTGAAACACTTTCTTGTCATCTTTACTTTTATCTTCATTGAAAGTTTGATTTGGGTACTTGTTGAGAATATCGATTTTCTTTGATTACGTGTCTTTTCTTCATTACACCACTATTTTGGTTTTGGAAAGGAAGAATTAAAGACATTTATTCTTTTAAGTAATCATTCATAAGAAAGTTTTTTGCATTCAAATTTTTTTTTTAGAAGAGAAAAGTTGAGAAATTTCATTGCTTATGATTGTTTGAAATCGTGTTCATTCAAGAAAAAAGAATTTACATTTCGTAGATTTTGTGTTTCCGTAAAAAATACCTTCTCCCTACTGTAGATAGATTTCATTGAATGAAAGATTGCATCATTCATCTCTATTTGCATATTATTGGGTCAAGGTCTCATACAACATTAGTTTCATTTCCATCTCCCTCTTATGTAAACAACAACCATTAAAACACTACGCAATTTAAAATTTATTAGTAACTTTTATTTTCTAGAAACTCTTCTCACCAACATTAGCTAGGCTAGAGATTTGGAATATATTGTGTGGCACACTCTCCAAAGAATAAAACACACTGTAGCATCTTGTGATAGGGAGTGTTGAAATCCATTTGCAACATTTTTTCATGGGAAGCCCTTCTCACACAAGGGTCAAACCTAAGGTCGCATTAAGACTGGAAAAGTTACTCACCCTGCTTTGTTGGTCTTGGCGTAGAGATTGCACGTATTATGGGGGTCTCTTGAAGGTATACCCACAATTATGAGTGGAAGCCTTTTGAGTTTATTTCAGGCTAGATACCCTGCCTTTGTGCGTGGATTGGACTGTTGACTATTTCCCCAAGCATATTCTTGTAGTTGGTGACCTTAGTAGCCTATCTCTTTAGCAATTGTTACACAAGGTGACTGTGGAGGGGCAAGTCTTCACGGTACCTGGAATCGACGTTGGACAAACTCACTCGGGCTCCTTGGAGGGTATACCCATGATTATGTGTGGGAACTTGCACCAAGGTGTAAATCTATTAAGAAGGTCGTCAATGTAAATTTTCCACCCGCTCTATCCTAGCCCCTTCTTGTCTTGACTTCGCGACATTGGATTTCATCACCAACTAGTGCCTTCGAAATAAGAAGTTTTTTTGCTTGGTTTGATTTCTAGATTTTATTAGCGAGTGATGTTTTTTTCTGTAGTTGGCCGTAGATTTTTTTCTGTAAAATATTTGGTTCGGGCAAAATTGACCCTCCATGCCGTTCATGCAGGATGCAAGGGCTACCCCCAAAAGATCCAGAAGGTTATCTCCCTTTACTTCCTCACACACCAGAGGGCTCTCCTGACCAGAGCAAGATCCCTGACACCATATCTTCACAAGTGGAATGAACCACCTCTTTAGAAAATTTCTGAATTGTTTCTGATTCTCTAGAGGCTTTCCGACTTCCTCACGGATACGGGAGACGTATTCTCTAACTAAATTCATCTGGAGATATTGTTGTTGAAACTTCTATAATACCAATCAGTCCCCTTACCGGCCCTGAAGGTGAGAATCCCCTTTGGACTGCTGAAATATTTAGAAACTCGCCTCGTACAGTGCGATACCTTTACGAAAATTTGGGAGAAGGTCCCAGTTCACCTATCGTATCACAACTACTTGCGATGTCTGTTACCTACATGGTACTTTTAGACCACTTTTCTAGTACATCCAGCAATGCCATCGCCTTTTTAGACACACAGTCAGTTGGTCCTAGCTCAACTTTTTCTCTAAAGATTGCCCATGCTACTATGGTCCCACACACTACTACTATTCCTATTGGGAATGTGGTGGTTAACCAAGCCCCCATTGGTACACCACTTTCTTCTAGACCTATCATGTCACTTCCTCCTGGGTATCAAGCATTGAATCCTTCCACTATCATCCCTACCCAGGTTCCATTCGGAGTTTCTGGATTTGTTGTCACACCTAGGTAAAATGTTGCTACCGGTTTTGTTCCTACACCATCCCAGGTCCTCTCTGGAGGGTCTTATCCACCTTTTCTATGGGGATCTGGCCCTAGTGGTTCCAATCCAATTGGCAACACCCATATTCTATTCACTTCTAGTTACCAAATTCCCGTTGGAGGGAAATCTCACGCTGGGGGGAAACCCCAATTTGGAGGTCAACCTTAGTTTAGGGCACCACTAAATGTTGGGGGGAAACCTCCACTTGGACTACAACCTCAAGGTGGAATCTATAACCCACTGTATGGACAAAAACCTCCAGGATTTCTAGCCCAACTTTGGAGTCTTCTTGCCTAAGGAAATCCACAATCATCTGGGGGGAAACAACCTCAAGTCAACTCTTTTTCACCCCCTCAATTGGGCCAACCATATCCAGGTTCTTTGAATCCCACTTGGGGTCCACATGTTCACTCTAGTGTCCCTTTTCAAGGGAAAATTTCCAACCAACCCAACCCGATGGGCTACATGCCTCCACATCCACATCCAAATCTATCAGGACCTTCACCTTACATGCAGACTTCTTATGGTCGCACTGGTATACCGACGAGACTTCCCCCCTCAAATTCACCAATATCCTCATGTGAATAGACAGTTTCCCTTTTTATCCACTTTGGATCTACCCGACTTGTCTAGATTCTTGAATGGCCCTATCTTACATTCTCCCCATTGGCTCGTTATATCAACCAATATACCTTTTGTCATACCCAAATTTGATGGTAAACCGGGAGAAGAACCAAACAACCATGTTATGACTTTTCACCTTTGGTGTTCATCTAAATCTTTGATGGATGAATCCATTCGGCTACGACTCTTCCAACGAACTCTTACAGGTTCGGCTGCAAAGTGGTACATAGAATTACCATGAGGCTTCTTCAGTGAATTCAATACCCTAGCCATGGATTTTCTCACACATTACCAACTGCCAATCCGCTATGAGACGGGAACCGAGATCTTGAGTTCCTTTAAGCAATCTTCAGCCACTCATATTTCCGATCACATCCATGAGTGGAGACAAGGATGACATTTGATCAAACTCGACCTTTTGAATCAGTTATTGGCTGAATGGTTCACCAAATCACTCGTGAATAAAAAATATCTTGATATTGTCATGGGTGGAATTGTCACTAAAGAACAGGAAACCAGTCGCTCTCAGTACCTAGATATCGGTTATTCGCAAACAGACACTCTCTACGACTTTCTCCCTGACTCTCCTCGTCCTTCTACCATAGCTAAGTCAACAACCCCGACAACTTCTCATGTTGTTGATGGTGTGATTGGTACTTTCCATGGTGAAGCTCAATCCAGGCATACCCCTCACACCAACCCCAAATATAATGCTTCTAATGTTCAACATGATCCATCTCCTACTCCTTCCACTGGTAAAACCTTTGAGGTTAATTCAGTTCAGTCCACACCTACCGGTAAAAATAAATCTAAAAAAGGAAAGGGTAAGAATGAGGATAAAAATAATAATCCATAATCCAAAAAAAGAAAAACATAATTTGTTGATGATAAGGATAAGCGTAAACCACGATATCCTTGCCTTATATCTGGTGATGATCACTACACGAAATATTTTCCATGACGTGCCGATGTCACTAAGTTCCTCCAAGGGACCAAAAAACCTCCTACACCTGTCATTTTGTCACAACCTTTCCCTTCTCAACAGTAGGCTCAATTGGTCATTCATGACCAACCTTCCCCTTCCACCACTTCATATGTTCGTATGTGTACTAGTGATTCAAAAAAGAACGACGTTGCAATCGCAACTCAGGCCAAAGATTACTCTCCTTCAAAGAAGAAAATTGACGATATACCACCTCTATTGGTTCAATCGCCTCCCTCAACTTCACCTCCCAACGGTCCTGTTCATCTCAAATGATCGGGTCTCGATACAGTTCTCCTCCCTCCTCCAAAGGGCATTGTTTGAAAGTTTGCCTTTAATCCTCATGCGCATGCTTCTCATAACTACATTATTGTAGAAGACCTGGCACAAGCACCCTCCACGATGTCATCTCTCGAATTCCTTCAAATTTGTCCCATGCAACAGAAGGCATTGATAAAGGCCATTGGTGAAATTGACCCCACAGATACAAATTTGATAATCTTTGACCTAGAAGATCACATTCCAAGGCTACCTCCTCAGTTAACGTTTCAGATTCAAGTTGTCGTAGAAAACAAGAATATCTGTAGAACCATTATTGACAAGGGCGCCTTGACTTGCATCATGTCTGTCACTTGTTGGAAGGCCATTGGCTCTCCCACCCTCACCATATCACACAACACACTTAAGGCCTTCAATGGTTCTGGTTTTAAACCCTACGGTGTTCTCCCCTCGTTGTCTATTACGTTAGAAGAGAAATCGGTCAATGTCGAGGTCAAAGTTTTTGGTGCACCCCTTGATTATAACCTCTTACTTGTCTATAGTTGGATTGATTCCATGCGTGCAGTTGTGTCTACCCTCTTCCATGTGTTACATTTCCCACACCAAGGAAATGTCATTACTGTTGACCAACTATCCTTTTTCAATTCTGATTCCCATAATAGCAATGTACCCTTTATCTCGAAGACACCTCCTGGGTATGAGAATGTCGGCGTGGGTCTCCTAAAAGATTCCACTTTGATGGGTACTTTCCCAATCACACCAACCGATATTCCACCTCCCTTTGTCACCTCAATCAACATGATTTCCACCTCTTTTCGTGAAACCCCTGCATCTCATGACCCGTGGATAGTACCCAAGCCCAATGATTATCTTCGCTATGGTGAACAAATGCCCTTAAGTCCGGTTGAATCCACCTATCAAGCCATTCAATCGGCCACCCCTTCCACTCCCTCTCTTCGTGATTCATCTCCCGATCCATTTCATGTGATATTTCCAATGGATGAGATGATCATGTCAGTCATGTCTATGGAAGACACCCTCTGGGATGATGGGCATCATCATTCCATCCTTTTCCTACAGTAGGACACCATAGAGAGTTACCAATGAATTTCGACTCCGTCGACTATTGCTGTCATTTCCTTTGTTCCCGAGTCAACACACGATGTGCTTTATGAAAGGATCTTGAGTAAAATTTCACCCACAGTACCTCTTGACATATCAATCAAACATGGAATCGTTGAAAATGTTCACATTGGCGCCTCATGTTCCATTGATGAGGTCGTCACTTATAAAGCCATTTTTCAAGAATTCCGTGACATTTTCACTTGGAGCTATGAAGAGATGCCGGGTATTGATCCCGATATCATTGTACACGAGATTAAGACATACCTGGACGCTAAACCCACCTGGAAGAGAATTTTCCTGGTCCACCCTCACAAAATCGCTGCTATCAAACTCGAAGTTGAAAAACTTCTCAAGGCTGGCTTTATCTATCCTGTGGCTTTAACCGATTAGGTATCTAATCTAGTTCTGGTAAATAAGAAACAAGGCATGATATGTGTATGCGTCTATTATAGAGACATAAATAAATCATGTCCTAAAGACAATTATCCAACCCCCTTCGTTGACCAGATCATCGACAATTGCACTGGGAGTGAAATCTTCTCTTTAATGGACTATTTCTCCAGCTATAATCAGATTAATATTTTTCCCGCGGATCAAAACAAAACTGCTTTCATTTGTCCTTGGGGTACCTTTTCCTACCGAAAACTACCTTTCGATTTGAAGAATGCTGGTGTGACTTTTCAATGCGCCATATCTTATGATTTTCGCGATATCAAGCACATTGTACAACCATATTTTGATGATCTACCGACGCATTCCATGCGCCACCAAGATCACCCAATACACCTCCGAGCTATCTTCCTTCACTGTCATTTCTATCGTATACGTTTTCACCCACACAAATGTGTTTTTTGTGTGGATTCCGACCAAATTCTAGGTTTTATTGTGTCAAATCATGGAATTGGGGTGGACCCCTTGAAGGTTGAGGCTATCCTTAATCTACCTCCTCCTTCCACACTACGCCAACTTCAAAGTTTTCAAGGGAAGGCAAACTTTTTGCATCGATTCATCCCCAATTATGCTGAGTTAATGCTAGGATTTACTCGACTGATAAAGAAAGGTTACGAGTTTGTATGGGACGATACTACCAACTAATCCTTCGAAGCTTTGAAACTTGCTTTAACCCATACCCCACTACTTTTCCCACCCGATTACAGTCGAGACTATTTCCTCTACCTTGCCTCTTTTGACTCTACCATTGCCATGGTTTTAGTCCAAGAAGATGATTCGCATGACAAACATGTAATTTAATATTTGAGTCAGAGTCTCACGACTACCAAATCCAAATACCTACATGTGGAAAAATTGGCCTTGGAAGCTACTCAAGTTGTCCAATGTTTTTGTCACTATATCCTAATACGCAAGACCACAGTTATTTATGATTGCAACCCCATGCAACATATACTTACATGCCAATTGCTAGGGGGAAAGTACTCCAAATGGATAGTGATTCTCCAGGACTTCGTCTTAGAGTTTGAACGCACTAAGTCTAAGAAATATTTGGTATTTTCCGAATTGATATGTGACCTTCCCTCCACTGAGACAGAAAATGTGGCAGAGGATTCCTTAACTGATGAATCCCTTTTTCTGATCAGTTTTGATGACTTATGGTACAAAGATATCATTATCTATCTCCATAATCAAACTTTCTAGCCCGATCTATCTAGTACGAACCGTCGTCATATATGGTATCAAGCCCATCAATACATCATTCTCGGTGACACCCTTTATCGCCGAGGTATTGACTCTATTTTCCGATGATGTCTCACTTATGACGAAGCTGAGAAAGCTTTGAATGGATGCCACTCCGGAGCATGTGGTGGTCATATTTTTGGGTATGCCACTGCCCAAAATATCTTACAAGCAGGGTACTTTTGGCCTTCTTTGTTTAAAGACTGTATTACTTTCATCCAGAAATGTCATGCTTGCCAAACTTATAATAACAAAATAAGATCTCATCCTGCTCCTTTACACCCCGTAGTTTCCATTGGTCCCTTCGTGAAATGGGGGATCGAATTCATGACATGTAACCCTCACTTGGCCGAGGGGCATGGATACATCATTGTAGCCGTAGATTATTTTAGTAAGTTGGTCGAGGCGATGCCTACATTCAATAATACCATAAAAATTGCAGCATTGTTCATATTCAATCATATCATTGCTCAGTTTTGTGTTCCCCAAGCTATCATTACTGATCACGGTAGTCATTTTTGAAACTTCATGATGTCCGAACTTACTGAAAATTTGGGTCTTTGCCACGAAAACTCAACCCCCTATTACCCACAGGCCGATGACCAGGTTGAAGCGATAAACAAAGTCCTTATTACTATGCTTCGACGAATGATAGGGATTCATAAGACAAGTTGGCACACAATGTTGTTTTCATCATTATGGGCCTACTGAACATCTGTCAAGTCTGCCACTGGATTCACACCTTTCCAGTTACTGTATGCTATAGAAGTTGTCTTGTCGATTGAATGTGAGATAACATCTCTGAAACTAGTTGTTCAACTTCTCCCAAACACCTCTGATAAAGAGGAATGTCTATTGTACCTAATGCAATTAGATGAAACCCGTCGTGATGCCGCCCTGGTTATTGAAATTCAGAAAAAATGTGTTAATGCCCAATACGACAAACATGTCAAGCCATGTGTTTATTCTAAAGGTGATCTAGTTCTCCTCTACGAACAAGATTGTGATTTACTAGGGGCCAGAAAATTCGAGGCCATGTGGCGAGGTCCTTACATTGTCAAATGAGTGTTGGAGAAGGGAGCTTATGAGTTAGTGGATTATTATGGAATTCCTTTGAGTGAACCCAGAAATGGGCTTTACTTGAAAAAGTACTATGCTTAAATCATTTTTGCACGAGTGCTTGTATTTTTACTGTACCATATTGTTGTGTGCATTTTTCATTATTTGGTTTCGATCCTCGACTGCTTACCTTGTGTTGTGCTTGGTTTTCAAATTTCAGTGTCTTCTCTACCCTACATTGGCTTCACTGATGGCGCTAGTCATAGTACTCAAAATTTAACATCTACTTCTTGGGAAATCTATGCACCTACAAACGAACCAATCAGTCTAAATGATGTATGCCTCATTCGTGCAACTAACTATATCGCGGAATATAGTGCAGTCATCAAATTATGGACCAACATTATTTCACTCGAAATCTATCACCTTGTTGTACGACTTGATTCACAGCTATTAGTACTACAATTAAGTAATGTCTATGCTATATGAAGTCCTACTTTGTTAAGGGTATATTTATGAATTGACCTCTTGGAATTTCATTTTGATTATATTGAGTATCAACACATTCCTAGATGTCTAAATACATTAACAGATGCACTGGGTAATTATGTGTTACACAGAAATTTGAGACACTTATAAATGCAATCACATGTTGTATATAAAGAAAGTAAGCCAAAAGAAGCCTCATGTATATAACGATAAAAATTTTTTACAAAAAGTGTTTTGTACGAAGACCAAAATATCAAAAATGTGAAGCACATGGCTTCATATACAAAATAGCATCAAGTATGTGACTCACGATAACACACAACTACTCATGCTACCCTACGGAGTTGTTTACTAATAGAACCAGATATGCCCACAATATGGCACTGATAACGTCTCAGAATCTCATCGATAGAGATGTCTGGAACATCGACTGTCAACCCCTATAGGTTCTACTCGATTGCCTCGTAGTTGCCAGCATCCCATCCTACTACCTGGGTTGCTTCCCCTCATCTCTGGACAGGGGATGTAGCTGGAGGCCGGTGCAGCCCTACATCTATGTTGTCAAAATATTTTGGATTAGTCCTCTGATTAAAAACATAAAAACATTTCGTATATTAAAAATTTACAAAAAACATTATAAAACCAAAATTTACTTATTACCTAGATCTCCCCACTAAGAATCTTCAGGCATAAACAAGCTTGGATTGCCTCTGAAATCCAAGTCGACATATGTGTAATCATTTATCATCAATATTTGAGGCCTCAACCAGTTGAAAAACACATCAATGTATTTGACGATGGGACCTGCTACATGCCAAGCCATGAGGTCACACCACCTCTTCATCCTTGGATCCCATGGGGCCAGTACGCCCCATTCTACCTGTAGACGCAAATGTGGAACCCTCTCAAGGAAGACGGACACCAAAATAGATCTGTACCCGAATTGTTTCAAGTCACCGTTCTTGCACTTCGTTAGTTGTGTCTTCATACCGCAATGAACCCTGTCAGCCCAGTTGAATACCTGAGGCTCCGTGCACTCCACTCCATACTGAAAGTAAATTTGGAGGGCCATGTGAGGAGATGCACTCCCTGCTATATGTGTAATAATGAACAAAATGGTCCATAGGGGTAAATCCTGAACACCCCTAATGGCAACCTTTCCCTTGCATCTCTCAGCCTCTAGATCACAGTACCGACGGACATACTCACTCATTGGCAAACGACCACCTCTGCCTCCTGTCAAAGTCACATGAGATCCACAGCGTGATAATCCCATCAGGAAATAGATATCCTCGATATCTAGAGAGAGCGTGTGGAATCCCACATGGAATGCCTGCCAATCCACATCCCACATGTGGACCAAGTACTCAAGTAACCTGAGTTGGGCCCTCATGCCATGGATTTTGAAGAACTTCAGGAGCTGCCATTTTCAGAGGGCATCAACTGTGCCCGGGTCATTCCCGGTGATGAAATCATCACACTCATTTTCTCTTTCCCTCCACTCCAACATCCTGATGACCAAAACATGCAATTGAGCCATAAGAAGATAGTTAGCATCTTTATTTCACATCCTTGGTAACTTTTTATTGGTTAAAAATTAGTATGAAAATTTCAGTTTCACCCACTGCAGGTGGAGTGTTTGCACAGTGTGGTATTTCCGTAGGCGAACCAAAGGGCATCTGCGAAAACTTACGATTTCCATAGGTCCCGGTGTAGACCACCTGCTGCGGCGCCTGTGCTCACTTACCGACCTAAAAAGTGACTCAAAATCTACATTTTAAGCCTTAAAAAAGAAAATAAATCCATGGAAAAGATAGAGAACGCGAAGATTACCTCTTTGACGGAGTCCATTCGCTGAATATTTGATCGTGCCTCCCACAATTGACAGAATAAGTTCGAGGAAAAAAGGGTTGGTTAGACCAAGTTTTGGGTGAAATCAAAATGAGATGGTAAAAAAGGGTTTTCACCTATATTTATTCACTTTTTACCATTTCTATTGATTGTTTATATTATTTTATTCATTTTACCTAAAACCTAAGTTTCTAATGGCATTGCAAGTGTGGTCTTCTTTCGCAGATAAATGATCTAGGAGCTTGAATGGTGAAGTACATATATTTTTCTCAATTTGTTTTTCATTTGTCGCATGTACAAATACTTTTTAGGTTTTCCAGGAAAAACATCAAGCTCAATCTTTGTTCGTTCTCGTGCTTGAAAATCAATGAGAACGCAACCGAGTATACTTTTGTCGTCTTTTCGTACTCGTCATGGTAACATGAAAACAATGAAACTTAGGGAGTATCCTTTAAGATCTTTTCATGCTCCATAAAAATGAAAAGATTGTCGAGCGATCTTGTTCTTTTCACACTCATAAAAGTATTTCAAGAAAACATTTGATGGGCGATAGGTTATCACTTTTTCGGTCTCGTCAAACTAATTTACGAAAAAAGAACTGGGAGAGTTATCTTTAAGTGTTTTTCAGACTCTCAAAACATGAAAAACCCTCGAGTTTTCTCTCTTTGGACTCGTTAAACAAACATCGAAAGACCCATATGGGACCAAACCACTCCTTCTTAGGGTTCGTTAAACATACTCTGAGGGACTCGTTCAAAAGATGAACTTACATACACAAGCATATGTTATCCTCCTCAAGCTTGTGTAAAATTAAAGATGTACTCGCCAGAAATGGTGTGGGGAAATTTTGGGAAAGAAATGTGTCTCTATATTTGTGTTAAGTGGCAGTAATAGTCGCTCTTGAACATGACACCCCCTTTATCACTATATTCGGGTTGGGAAGTCCATTTGTCTCTCGTCTGACTTTCTACAAGTTCATATATTTGGTTGTCCTTGAGTCAATGCCACCAAGACCATTGTCGTGTCGTTCATATGTTCAAAAGAATTCCAAACAAGCCCTCTATCGAGTCGGCCATCTGCAATTGTCAATTCCTACCATGTTGGCCTTCTCTGTTTCAGTTTCAAATCATTTTCATACTTTGATATACCCTAAATCTGTTACTTATTTCATGTCATTGATGGGGGATACATCAAGCCCCTCCTGTGACGAGTATTTTCCTATCGACTTCAACTCATCATCCGGTAACAAGACTTAGAAATCATTTAGTACCTTAGGGCCTGCATGCCTCAATGGAAGGTTTCTTCTCTTTCTATAGTGGATTCACATCATTGGTCCTTGATTGTGAGATTCCATCAAGTGTTTGACTTCAACTCATTTATTCACATTCGTTGGATTGTACTAGGGTACCTTGGGAGTCATTGACATCAATGGTGATTTCCTTCACACTTGTTAATAGTTTTCATCAATGACCAGTAATCAAGTGGTTTCTACCATGTTCAACTTCAACACCTGTAATCGCATGGCTAGATTCGTACATACAAACGACGGGATTGAAGACCCTGGATCTCATCATTTTTGGTCCAGGTTGCGATGGAGTATTTATGATTTGTATTGACACATAGATCCACTTTGTATGTCTCGTGGCTATGTCCGAATTTGATTTTTCTAGTACATAGATCCATAGTGTATTCTTGGTGGCTATGTAGTATTTTTATGACATGGATCCATGGTGTATGATTGGTGGACACGACTTACATTTTTTATTCAATCACTTGTAGTCTAAGCATGGGAATGCCTATCTCATAAATGGTATTATATTGTACAGATGCTTGATTGTTTGCAGGTTCCTGATTAGTGCGCTCCTTGTTCCCGACACACACACATTTTACAAAGTATTTCAGTTGTCATGAGTTCCAGCTGTTATAACCCTATAATTTATAGGATCAACTGGTGACTGAAATGTTATCTCTTTAGTGTTTTTGTTTGTCAAATGATTTTTCATTCTGCAAATAATTTGAGAAAAGAAAGAAAAAAGAAAAAGAAAAAAAAAAGGAATAAAAGAGGGCATAAAAGAAATTCAATAGAGCCCCATGCAATAACAGTGACTTGGTCCATACCTTTCAAGAATGGCCAAGTTCTTTTAAATTGATGTTGATAGGAATAGTGAATAAGCTTGGCTAAACTGTTTAATCTTAGCCAAGTGATCTAGGTTATTTAGTGAATAAATCTAGCCAGACTACCTAATCTTGGTCAGATAGCCCAAGGATAGAGTAAGCTCTTAGTCCAATAGTTTAATCTGGGATAATTGTCATAAGAAATTAGGTTAGAACATAGGGTAGTTTTCTTTATTTCAATAAAACCAACTCGATGATCAATGTTGGATCATGTCTTGGATGCTTAAAAGGTTGGTTGTCTAACCCCTTAGTGATATAAACATGTGAAATCTTGGGAAAACCCATGATATGCACTTATCCTAAGTTCTTTGGGTGCATATGCTT
>JZKD02S1904069.1:101006-122430 GCA_000966675.3 Picea glauca
GATTTAAATTATTTTTATAACCTTTCTTAGAGATTCTTATTAATTCTATTACATAAATACTTTTATTTTATTTGAAAGTGAAACCATATAATTATAACCCTGAGAAATATTTATGTAAAGGACTTCCAAGCTGCCACAACAAATGAAGAACGTAGAGCAAAGAGTGCACATCCACAAGAATTTTTTGTCAGGACAGAGTGCAATAAATTGCATTATCTTTGACATGGGGAGGTTTCTACAATTTTGCAGAATATTAAAAAATTATCTCTAACACTAAATTTCACACAACAATATTGGGAAAAGAGAAAAAAATAAAAGAGAACGTTATGTGTATAAGGAGAGTATACAAAGTGCAATTATGGAAAGACTTATAGAGAAGTGCGTGGTGTGTTTTAATACGCTGAATCATATAAAAAGAAGGTGGTATTTTAATACGCTGAATCATATAAAAATTATATTTCATTGGAATATATCCGAGTAAACTGCCAAATTTCTTTTAACAACAAGGGAATGCCCACCGAGTTATAACAATGAAAAAGGTGAAGGGTTTCATAGGGTGTGAGAGCATCAAATGTTGAATCACTATCCTTTTAAGTTGTAATGCTTATTCAATTGATATAGTTGCATAGGGATTTTAGTTTACTCCTAGTATTTTTTAGTTTCCTCCTAGTATTGTTTTTCTTTCTTTTCTCTTTCTTTTATCCACTAGAGATTACATTATGTAACTATCCATTATTATTTAATGGACCTTATTCATTAGGATAACCACTTACAATAATTTATTAAATCCTAGGTAGCTTAAAGTAAGGAGGTTAGGTTGTGACCTTAACATGATCTCCCCCTTTGAAAACAGCGTTGTTATAAAGGCTTAAGATAAGGAAATTGTTGCAAACTCGTGGTTGGTTTTCATGTGGCATTTATTTTCACTAGAGTAACGCTTCACTAATCATCCACTAGCACAATTGATGCTCTTTGGTATCCAATTTCGTGTGAAGCCAAAAGGAACCTTCTTCATCAAGGTCTGGTAAGCTAGTTTGCACCTTGCACTTCGACTCCATGTCTTTTGAATATTCATGTGGAGACACATCCATTTGAAGCAATTCTATTATGTACAGTTGTGCCCTTTGAAATATAACTCATCACAATTATAGAAAAGATGGAGGTGTTGACATTTTGAATGTGTGGATTCAAACTTGTTGTCAATTGGAGGAGATGGGCGTAGTCACCACAGGGGGATAAGGAGAGTGTTGAACAAATGTCTCTTGTCTTGTGCATTGATCACTATATTAGCTTCTTTAGCTCTATCACAAGCTTCCAACCATTTTTGTGGGTGTTGCATCATGATGTGTTCTTGAATGGCTTCTTTGAGGTCACTCATAAAACATTATTAAAAAAATAAATTGGATAAGCCTTTTTTGAGGATTACCAATTGCTCAAAGGTGGTAATATAGTTCATAATTGTGCAGGTTTAGCATAATTTTTTTAGATGCCCCAAATGGTGAGTCTCATATTCAAAACAATCATAAATAAATTGCACAAATTGGGTCCAGACAATGAATCCTTTATAATACATCTTATAACATTGCTACCACTACCAACATTATAGGTCCATATATAAGAGTTATATCCTTATTTTCCTCCCTAGGCTCTAATGTAGGGCATATGGATGATATCCTACTAAGACACAGTCTTCTACCTTAATTTTAGTTATTTTTGTGGATGGTAACTATTGAGTTCACTGATGGAGCATGATCTGTAGCTAATGATCCTACTCTTGATCTGCGACCAGTCTCTAGTTGCATAATGGCTAGCCCCCGACCACCCGTGCAGCCTTCTATATTTGGTGATTTTTTCAGAGATCATCTCTTGGTGAGTTTTTTATATTGTGGTATGAGCTTGGGAACTCTTAATTCGTTCAAGTTTCACTAAGTTCTAGAGATCTAGAAGCACTCTTAGCCTCCTCCACCAATCTATACAATGAAGGTAGTTCATGGGAAAGAGGAGGAAGAATAATTTATGGGTACATGCTGCTGGAATTTTAGAGGAGATTTTCCATCCAGATCATTCTTCAGGTAAGCTAGTTTTCACCTTACACTTTGATTCCATGTCTTTTGAGTGGTCATGTAGAGACACATTCATTTGAAGCAATTCTATTATGTACAGTTGTTCCCTTTGTGTTAGCATGCTTACAGGCAGAGTGTGCTTGTCATTGATGGAAAGATCAAAGTGTGCGTCATTGGAAAAATAGGAACAACGTAAACTCAGGAGGATTAGTGCAAAGTCACATGCAATGCATAGGTGTGCATCAGGGCCGAGGTTAATGTGTTTCCAAAGATCAAGAGATATAGTGTAAGGCCGAGGCCTTTGACACTTAGAAATTCTTCCAAGTTAGGAGGATGCGTAAGATCAGGAGGAGAAGCGACAGTGATCGTTGGATCCCATTCACAATTCTTGATGACCATCAGATCTGAATTTAGATAGGACAAGTGCGCATATGGAGGATAGATCTCAGGAATTAGATCCGAGTGTGGGGTCTGACCGTCATTGGATCCAGGAGAACATGCACGTTCTTTAAAGTGCAAGGTGAAGTGGGCTTACAAAATCTCGAAAGTAGGAGTACCGTCCATCTTCGGGCAGGACACATGGTCACAAATGAACATTTCGCTGAATGAAAGGTCAAAGGAAGGAAGTTCTCTAACCTTCCAACTCGCGATAAGATCTGGGCTGTCAGATCTAGAGTAATTCCAAAGGACCAACAACCATTAGATCTAGTGAAGCTGCAAGGCGGATAAGACCAAGAGTCTTCCAACTCTCCAAAACTGTGAAGGAATCATGGCCATCCATCGAGGATAGTCGTGGATTGTTGGATCCAGAGGACACATGTTGAAAGATCGTCATTTCACTGATTGGAATTTCGAAGGCACAAGGTGCTCTATCATTCCAACTCATGATATGTGAAGTTGTGAAAAGATTTGAGTCGTCGGATCGAGGAGAAATCTGGATCTTCGATCCAAGAAGGACACATGGTGAAATCGTGATAATATCTGGACCGTTTGTTCCATAGGACACATGGCGAAAGATCATTGTTTTGCTAACTAGAAAGTCAAAGGCATGAAGTGCTCTAAACTTCCAACTCGCGATATGATTTGAGCCGTTGGATCAAGGATGAATTTGGGCCATCAGATCCATGAGGTAGTTCATGATAGACCACATCAGAAAGGACATGTGGAAGTCTACGTCAGCAAGGACACATGGCACAATCATACAAGGACAAGTGTCAAGTTTACTCGACATCTCAAGCCACTAGAAATCACAATTCTGAGTGACACGTGGGAACCAATCGACTTATGACACGTCATTGAGTGACGCAAGAATGATGTCACTCTGGGAGTTTAGTTTTGAGAGTTTTAGCATCAATACTCCCCCAAAGTCCCGAAAGCTGAAGTTCCAGGACGAAGGATAGTCATCCAATCACCACGGATCATAGATCGTTCATCTGAAGAGAAAAGTGCTCAAATTACTAGCCAGTGGTCATATCTCATGGTCACATCGTCGAGAGTTGGAGAGCAGAGATAGAGATACCAAGCTCCATTTCAGAGATTGCGACTTGGATATTTGAGATGCCTCATCTCCAAATTCCTGAATTGCAAATTGCGAAAGTGCCTTATGAATAAGTGCTTGGTCATCACCAATGGTCATGTGAATGGAAGGAGCTAGCATAGCTAGGCTCCATTCCGGGTATTGGGAATTCCAGAGGAAGGAGTCAAGGAGACTCATGGAAGAATCCCTGAAACGCGAGTCACGAAAGAACCTTCTAAATAGGCGTTTGGTCACCACCTGAGGGAACATGTGAAAGGAAAGGTGAAAGGTTCCAAAGGCATAAGGATGCAGAGGTTCACACTGTAACTGCTAGAAACCACTAATGTTTTCTGTTAGAGGATTCGAAGAGACTTCAGGGTGATTGCCAGAGGAGTCGAAGAGTCTCGAGGCATCTTCTAGTGGAATGAAGACTGATCATAGAGACGATTGACCGATGCAAGAGAGGATGAAGAGTCTGGATTTCTAGAGAAGCTAAGGAATCTCAGCATAATGCCCAGTGATGATGAACACATGGGGGTAATTCCTAGAGAAGATGAAGAGTTTCCATGATGATCACCAGAGGACTCGACATGGGAAGAGCATGCATAAGTATTGTGCATACAACATGCACAAGGTGCACAGATACTATAAAAATGCAGAACAGAGAAGAGATGGGAGTTGTTGCTGAGAATAATTCATGTGTGAAGAAGGATCAGGGTGCAACAGCTGAAATGCACAGAAGAGGAATGGTGCATAGAAGGGACATGGCACACAGAGCATAAAAGGAAGAAGAACAGAAAGCATAAGGAATGTGTGTAGGAAGACACTAATGCAGGCAGAGTAGAGTAGTGTAGCGAACAATGATGAGACTGGTAAGCCATTGATGAACATTATATCACTGTAATAAGTTTCAGTAACACATATTTATATTTTAGGGTGCAAGGGAGGTGCTAGGAAGGATTGTTGTCTTCATAGGTTCAAGTGGGTGATTGAACACAAGGGAGTTGTAGCTTCCATCTGATTGAAGCCATAGAAATTAGGGTGTTCGGGTGGTGCAAGGGAGAACAAGTGTTCTCTGATATGCAGGTCGGTGCCTGTGTAATTGGAAGTTGGTGCTTCCATCCAATTGGTGCTGGAACAGTGAGGGAGTTGGTGCTTCCTCCTAGTTGGTGCTAAAGAAGTCAGAGAGTTGGTTTTCTTAGGAAGTAGTAGCTTGCAAAATAGAGGTTGTAGCCTCATTATGAGTTGGTGCTCATATGATTGATAATGTACATAAAATAATTATCATATAAAGAAGAAGAGGTTTTTATCCTTTATGGGTTTCCCCGGGAATATCTGTCTCTGTACTATATATGTGTGTGATTGATGTTGAATACTCTACTACTTATTTATTGTGATCATCATTGAGAAGTTCTGTAATGAATTTATAAATGGATATAATTTTTAAGCACAGTAACAACTGATTCACCCCCTCTCCCCTTCTCAGTTGTCCAACACTTTGAAATATAACTCATCAAAATTATAGCAAAGAACTTGCACAAATTGGGTCCAGACAATGTATCCTTTACAAAAATTCTTATAACATTTATACCACTACTAACGTTCAACATCCATATATAAGTGTTATATCCTTATTTGTCTCCATAGGGTCTCATGCAAGGCATATGGATGATATCATATTGAGACACAATATTCTACCTTAGTTTCAGTTATTTTTTTGGATGGTCTCTATTGATGGAGCATGACCAATAGTTATTGATCCTACTCATGAACTACTTGCTAGGTGCATAACTCTTATCCCCCAACCACCCATGTAACCTTCTATATTTTGTAATTTTTGAGGAGGTCAGTGCTAGGTGAGTTGTTTATCTTATGGCATGAGTTTGGGAACTCGAAATCCATTTGAGGTTCACTAAGTTCTAGAGATCTAGAAGCACTCCTAGCCTCCTCCACCAATCTATATAATGACTAGTTGCATAACTGCTAGCCCCATACCACCTTCTATATTTAGTAATTTTCGAGGAGGTCAATGCGATGTGATTTGTTTATATTGTGGCATTAGTTTGAGAACTATCAATCCATTCGAGGTTCACTAAGTTCTAGATATCTAGAAGCACTCCCAGCCTCCTCCACCAATCAATATAATGAAGGTAGTCCATGGGAAAGATGAGGAATAATAATTTATAGGTACATGTTGGTGGATTTTCAAAGGAGATTTTCCATCCAGGTCATTTTCCTTTCTTGAGTGAGGGTTGAGGAGGAGAAAGAGAAATGAGCATAAGGAGGAATGCGTCATTCATTCGAGGTAAAAAAACATTGATGTACTTCTCTATTTTCATAACATATATCTATGGTTTTCCCCTATCCATATCGTTGAATTCATTTGTAGAATATAGATCTTATCTTACCTCGAATAGATCAGATTAGATCCAAATTAGATTTGTGATGTTCCTAATGCTAGAAGGGTAGTACATTGGTAGTTGTTTGTCTCCTTGTGTGCAAGAAGCAGATCACATGGGCTAGAGCTAGATCTCGGGAGTTGCATTAGCTAGGACATACGAGGAAAACCGCTGATTAAAAAGATATGTTTATCTTCCTTCTTGGTTAAAAGGAAATGAATCTATTTAGATTTAGGGTAAAATACATAGAAGTCTAGCCCCACTATCTATCTTGTATTGAGGGTGGATCTAAGGGAGGTCTTGCTTATCCGTAAGATAGAGTTAAATAATATTTGATTCTTCTCTAGTTTAAATTCGCCCCTTGCCTATTAGTTCTCTAATACTTCTGTGTAGCTTATTATCTCCCCTATCACTCCCCCGGAGAGTAGATATTCCATTTCTGTCAGATCTGGGCTAGATCTGGGCCTTTTTCCCAAAAATGTGTAGATAGTCACATATCAATAGTTCATACCAGAGCTACTCGTCATGGTTTACATGCTTTTTGGGTCGGGACCACCCTTGTAGTTGACTATTTTTGAAGTTTTTCTGATTTTCCTTGATCAAATCTAAATTTTTCATGATCTTCTAAAACATAGTTACCGACTTAATGAGAACTGTGACCTCAAAATGAGAACTTTGGCCCAAAAAACACATATTCTTTCATTAAAAACATCAAAATCAACCCCCAAATCAAAAAGTGGTGCTACAGGTAGCACCATTTTTTAAAACAGGGTCACAATTACAACATTTTTCAAACATGGCCTTCAAAACTTAGACAATAGCTCAAAAAAACCTTAAAATCAACACCTAAAAAAATTAAGATGTTTTTGAAATATTTTTTTCTTTTCAAAACGTTAAATTTTGAGATCATTTGAAATCGTATTTTTATCACTTGGTACCATTAAAACCAAAACCTCAAAATCAACCCTCAAATTGAAAAGTATTGCTACCGGTAGCACCCATTCTAAAATTGGGGTACGCAAATGACACATTTTTATAATGTGGTAAAAGAACTCACCATTATTGTAAAAAAAATCATAAAATCAACCCTTAAATGTTTACTCTTTAAATGTTATTCACACAAAGCACAAGCTAATACATAATGCCATGAAAATATCACAATATACTTTAAAAATTCAACGTCACTTTTTAATATTTTTTTACTTTTAATAATAAAAAAGTAAATACAAGTTACATTGAATGAAACATAAATAATGTCTTAAAAGTATTGCTATATTGACCATATTCAAAACATATGAGCTAAGAAATTTTATTATATTATCCATAATAAAAAAACATATCATTCATAAAACATAACAAAAGATTCGTAACTTCATGTAAGATTATATGTAAGTTCAATGCTCATTTTTAGTTACCATACAAACATCATGTTAGTCCCTAAAGTTGCACTTGACTGTGAGAGGGCAAGCTAGGGCATCATTGGTTTATTGCAAAGTGTTTAGAAGGTTTTTATAATTTGGTTTTTTGAATAAGGTGGTTGAAAACTGGCTCAAGGTTGTAACATAACATGAAAATCAAGATTAGAACATAGTATATCCCATTGACTGAGTAAACGGTAATCACATAGATGGATTAAAATAATAAGAAAAAGAGAGGATGAAGCCTTCAATTTGTCAACTTCATATAAACTCTTGCTTCAGAATATCGTAAAGAAACAAGACCATCAGCTTGAAATCAAAACTTGAAATTAATTCCCACAACAAATTCTTTATTGTACTAATTAACAATCAAGAAACAAATGCATTGCAGTCTGAATAATGAATTCAAGCATGAAGAAAGAAAAACAGGGTAGAAAAGAGTGTCTAGCCCTCCATATGCCTTTGCTATTAAGTGTCAAATAGAACATAAATGCCTTACAAAGAGTTTCAAAATAAGTCCTTTGGATCTCCAATTTTTCAACCACAACAAAGTCTTTCCTCTACCTATTTAAACTATCCACAAAACTCCAATGCTATTTTCTAGAGTGTTTTTAATGACTAGATATAGATACCATCTATCTATTAGGGAGGTTAGCTCAAAAAGAACATTTACATTCCAAAAATAGATCATTGCTCAACAACTTAATATTGTATGATCTTGCCAGCATTACATTCGATTCTACAAAACAAGGATTAGTTTGATCTAGTCATAAATTTCAAGGTCTTTGCATTTCACAAGCCAAAACGAGTAGACACTACCATATTCCCCGAAAACATAAAAATTATGATTGTACCGATCTTCTTGAAACTTCTAGGGTATAATAACAGCAGTAGCTTTGGCAGTTTTTTGTTTGAGCTTTGTGGTAAGCATGACATTATGCTAATAGAGTCTAAAGTTTATTTCTCTGAGTTCTTTGAGCAATGTCCTTTGCTCTTTTTTCTTCTTCTTGAAACCTTGAATTCTTTCTTTTTGATGAGCACTGTATTGTTCTATATGGGTCTTTTCTCTCTTCAACTGTCTCATTGTCTTTTGGAGTTCCTTGATCCTTTCTCTATCAGTTCTAACTTTAACCTTGAATTCGGGGAACTCTTCAGAAGGTGCAAACTCATTCAGATTTATGACAACCTTGGGTTCTCTCAATTTAAATTGGTATTTAGAAACCAATCCTGAACCGTGTTCTTCATAAGAACTCGTTGAATCCATGGCTTCAGGCATATCTGATATGTGATCTGAATCTACAAGGTAAACCTTTTTATTTTCAGGGATCTCACTGATACCTTTAGCAATTCCTTTAGCTTTTGCTAATCTGGTTGTAGCTCTTGTTACAGTTCTTGTAGATGATGAAATAATCTGTTTACCTCTTTTTGCTAGTTTCTTATGGAATGGAGGTCTTTTTTCTTTTTTCTTGATACTTGCTTCAGAATCTTCAGAGTGATCTTCTATAACTATGACGTTTTATTCTTTGATTGAGAGATTGAACATGGCTTTGGACTTCAACATGTATTTGTTGGTAACCCTAGTAGAATTCCTTCTAAGGTTTTGAGACACAGGCACACCTTTATTCTATGTCCTTTTAACTACAATGCCCTTTCTACTGGTTGAAGGTGATTCTTTCTTGGTTGTAGTTTGAATATCAAAATATTCATCTGAATCTTCTTCCCCTTTAACATCTTCCTCAGAAAACATTTCGATTTATGGATCCAATTTCAGTGTTTTACCTCTGCTATTCCTCGTCACCCTGATAGCAGGCATTTCCTCTTTAACAGGGTTTTCATCAATTGAAATATTTTTTTTTTGTGTAACAGTTCTTTTTCCTTTGCCTTTCTTCTATTTACTAGACTGTGGGTCAGGATTTAAGGATTGCATGAGCCAGCTCCAGGGTTTCTATATTTCTCTTAGAGAAGACACGACTAGAGTCTTAATTAAGACCTAATGAAATAGGCTGCTCTTTGCATTGGAGGAGAGTGACTCCACTCTTTTTGACATCTTTGTAAAGCTTTTGAGTAGAAAGTAAGGCAGATTTAAAGGATAATCACCATTTAGATGCATTAATAACCTAATGTGATAGATATAGATTAGTGAGAATCTACCTTCGCAGGTGATATACCTGTGGATAACGATCAGAGAAGTGTGCCATTCTGGTCTAATCCAGCTGTGAGGAACTCCCTTTCTCCAATTCATATTTTTCTTATCTGGAAGAAATAATTGATTAACAAACTCTGTAACCACATGTTCCTTCTTCCACCATTGTTCTCCTCCAACAACCAATCTGCAAGCTTCGGCAATTTTTTGTTCTGTCACCAGCATTAGCAGTTTCCCGATCTCTACTTCATAATCATCAAAGTTTTGTACAAACTCCATAGAGACCTATTTTTCATGACCTTGGAAAGTGGTGAGGAATTCAAACCAACCAACATCTCTGAACCTTTGAGACATCTGAGAATAATATTTGAGAAGTTTGGCACCCTTAGGTTCTAATCTGACCACTTGTCTACTCCTCTTAGGCGCCATCAAAAAATAGTGCTACAACTGGCACTACTCGGATTCTGAATATGCTACCTACAATATGTTAATATATAACTGTTCTCCTGAGAAAACATCTACACTTAAAATTCAGCAAAATCAGGACGAAGAGTGACTGTTTCAAATAATGATCTTTGGGAATTGAATGATTTGAAATAAGTCCTTTGCAAGTACAAAGTGATCCGATCATGTAACGGTTTGAATCATAAAATGATTCGAGAGCCATCATGGGACACATGGGAATTCTTAGTCCACGATCTGGGTAATCATAACATAATCTAGGTGGCGGCTGCATATTAAGGCATGATTATATTTTCACTACATGAATAATGTTATTCCAGTAGCGCTATTAATGACTTAGCATACTTTGAATTTGTAAAGTTGAAATAGGAATATGAAGTGACACATCATTCAAACCATGACTTAAAACTCCAAACTTAAAGAAATTATCCAAAAAGCTAAAACACAAACCAAAACAAGATGAAAACAATGATTTAAATCAAATGAAAGTAGATAATGAAGTGCAGGTAGGAAGTGTTTAGGATTAGGATTTCTCATTAAATCAAAAGAAAAATTAGAGACTAACATTGGCTCCTTCTGGGGATGGAGTTTTGATAATAAACTCCAAGAAATGCAGACCGATGCCTTTTCCTTTATTTCTGATTTAGTGATCTCCCTGCATCTGTCAGTTTTTATTCACAACATATCTAAAAAAACAAGTCCATTGGGTATATGGAGTCTTTATTGAAAATAAAACCTACTGTACTAACTGAAAACCTGATGAGTCTTTAGATAAAATAGTGCTTCAAGAACCTCCCATTCACCGGGCCTCCAAAAGTTTCTGTGTTGTCTAAATTATGCAGGAGAAAAGTGTTATTGTCTATTACCTTGTCTATTCTGAAAGGACCATACCATAGGTTATCAAACTTACCATGTTTTGATTTATCCTCTCTCCTGGCATCCCACCTTAACACCAAATCTCCCTCATTGAAAACATATTTCTTAGTTCCCTTATCGAATGTAGCGTTGACTTTTCTCTGGTGAGCAAAAAATTTCTGATTCACCTGTTCATTGACCTACTGAACTTCAATCATCTGAAAAATTCTTCTTTGGAGATCGTTGGGTTCTTCTAACTCTTCTTGTAAAAAATTTAAAACTGGTAGGCCCAATTGAGTTGGAAGAATAGCTTATGTCCCATATACCATATGGAAAGGAGAGGTCCCAATATACTTCTTGTTTCTGATACGATCGGCCCATAGGGAAAACTTTAACTTGGAATCCCATGATTTTTTATTTTCTGCCAGTATTTTTTTTATAATCCTTATCAAAGTCTTATTGGAAGATTCTACTAACTCGTTCCCTTGGGGGTAGTAGGGAGTAGAATGAACCAATTTGATACTATACTTATTGCACAATTCAATCATGGAATTTGATTTAAAGCATGTGCATTATCAGTGGCTAGTTTTTTAGGACAACCAAACCTGGAAAAACTATATCCTTCTAGAAAGTCCATGATTACTTTGTTCGTTGCATTCTGAGTCAGAATTTCTTCGATCCACTTTGTAAAGTAATAAGTGGCTATAAGAATCCATCTATGATGTCCTGAATATGAAGGATTGATCTCTCCGATGAAATCCAAGCCCCACTGTTGGAATGGTCCATGAGTGGTGATTGGTTTTAAAGGCAGAGACATAAGTTTATGTTTTCCAGCAAATTTCTAACAGGGTTCACATGCCCTAACCCAAGAAAACATATTTGAGAATAGAACAGGCCAATAATAGCCTGCCCTAAGAATATTGAAGGTAGTAGACTTCCAATGGTGATGGCCTCCACACACACCTAGATGTAGATCATAAAAAAATTGTTCAGCTTCTTTTTCATTAACACACCTCAACAAAAAACCATTAGGATCTTTCCAGAATAATATATGATCAATAATGCAATACTTTACTGCTCTTAACTTTAATTATATGAATTTTGATTTATCCAACTCTAGGGGAGATTGAAAATTCAGCAGAAAAAATACAATATCTTTCTACCATGGTGAAGAAAGATACTTGTTGTTTACCTGTGAATTTGTTTCTTCAATTTGGAAAGAGGAATCATATGTCCTATTTGAAAGATGGTACAACCCAATTGCTTTGCAATTAGATTTTGTCATTAATTTGGCAAGGCATTGACATTTTATCAACTGAGTAGGATTTATGGTGAGATCATACTCCAAAATTTTTGTTATCCATTTCCCTCTCTTTCCTTCACAGTCGGGATGAACCAATATTTCTTTGACTGCACTGCTTGGGACATAAGCTGTGATCTCAGATTGAAGGATATATACTCTAAAGGACTTCAGAGCCTTTACCAGGGCATAAGCATATTTCTCCATTATGTCATACTTGAATTTAGAGTCTCTGAGGGTTTTTCTAAAGAAGGATATGGGTTGCTCATATCCTTGCTCATTTCTTTGTAGGAGGACAACAACTATGGTGTTTTCTGATGCAACTGAGAAAATCATGAATCCCTTGGAGTAATCTAGACTAATGAGAACAGGGGCAAGAACAAGAGTCTGCTTGATTCTTTCAAAAGATTCTTTAGCTTTTGGTATCCACTTAATTTCTGCATCTTTTTTCAACATGTCAGTAATGTATTTGATAATCTCTGCAAAATTAGGTATAAATCTCCTTAAAAATTAATTTTACCAATGAAGGACTAAATAGACTTCTTGTTTCTCGGAATGTCTATCTATTGGATAGCCTTTACTCTTTCGGGATCTATTTTAATACCTTTAGGGGAAACAATATGTCCTAAAATATTTCCTTCCTCCATGGCAAAGTGTGATTGTTTAGGATTAAGTGAAATGCCATACCTTATGCATTTCTCAAAAGTTTGCTTCAAGTGTTGTAAATGTTCTTTGTCAGATGTTGAAAATACAGTGATGTCGTCGAGATAAATAACCACAAACCTGTCTTTTTCACCAATAAAAGCAAAATGCATAGACCTTTGAAATGTGGCTCCTGCATTCATCAGTCCAAAGGGCATCTTTTCATACATAAAAGTGCCCCATGGAGTGGTAAAAGCTATTTTGTTTTTATCTTCCTCCACTATTGATATTTGATTGTACCCTGAGTATCCATCAAGCATAGAGATCCTCTTCGCACCAACAACTCTCTTTAAGATGTGATCCATTTTTTGTAATGGATAATTTTCTTTCAAGGATCACTTGTTCAAATTCCTAAAGTCCACACAGAGCCTTATCTCTTCGTTCTTCTTCTTGACAGGCACAAGGTTGGCTACCCATTCACTGTATCTCAGTAGCACTATGATTTTGGCTTCTAATAATATTTTCAACTCCTTTTCTATTATGGGTAATAGTAGAGGATTAAATTGACTAGACTTTTTCTTAACAGGTTTAGACCCAGGTTTCAGAGGAATTTTGTGTTGTATGATCTATGTATCAAACACTTTCAAATCTTCATAAGACCAGGAAAATATATATGAATATTGCTTCATTAACTCAACATATGTTCTTCTCTATTTTTGTGATAGTTTCTTAGATATTTTGACCAACCCGGGATTTGTATCAGGACTGATGTCATAGTCCACTACATCTGTTTCTTCGATTTGGATAACAGCCTTCCTGGAAACATCATTGTGATCGAACAGCCTCTCTAGTGAAACTAAACCTTTAGGTAGATGGTTTGTCTTTAGTTCAATGATTTTGTGCCCAACAACAATATCTTGAAGGACCTCTGCAACATGTATTTTTGCTTCACCATTTTCATCATCTTGATCTATTGAAATGTTAGAAAACTCTTCAATAGTTTTCAAGAATATTTGAATTTCCTCATCATCTTTAAAGTCCTGCCAATGTTTTATATTATCTGGTATTGAGGGTCTGTGTCTGACCTCAACTTTATGTTGGATTACTGAGAGGGGGGGTGAATCAATAATAGCGTAATTATAATCCTTTTTCTTCAAATGTTATATCAATGTAGAATTATTATCCAATAATGAGCAGTAAGAAATAGACAATCACAGACATACACAATACACCAGTGTTTTACGTGGAAACCCAAATCAGGAGAAAACCACAGAATGATTTTTCTTATATGTCTTGAAGAATTACATTCATTGGAAGCACAAACTTCCTTTTTTTTCCAGCTGCATCTAGAAGGAGGCTCCAACCCCCTAGTTTCTTAGGCTGTAACCTGAGAGAAGCTCCAACTCCCCAATTCTCTGGCTACAACCAGAAGGAGGCTAAAATTGTTGTAGAAAAATCTCCTTGCGGACAAGTAGATTGCCTCAAAGAGCTTGACCCTAACTCTAAGACAGAAAATGCTTAACGTGGACACTGAATTCCTTTCAAATCTATACAAACTAACACATGAGAAGGAAGGAGAATAGAGCTACCTCTTTATCGACGTTTTTCCCTGCACACTCCAAGTTGAGCTCCAATCCTTTGCTCCTCGCTGAGTCCTGTAGACAAACAAGATACAACCACTTACTACTCTATTGATATTAGCTTGAAAACAGATCTAGCTATCAACGATAAGTTCATGTAACATCATACACAAACTAGAAAGAAACAGGACAAGCGTGTCATATTAATGAGAATAACGACAGTAGTACTTACAATCGTAGATGCGAATGCGACAGCTTCGTCAAGTCACCTTCGTCTAACCCTTGCTCGAAAGATCCACAACCTGGATGACAACAACTTCACTGATCACTCTCCTTTGGCTGACTGTGTGTTTCTTATAGGATCATAGGTTTCATGATAGAAATTCTTCCCCCTCTTTTCACCATCATAGAGCATGCTTATATAGGTTAAGAGGAGCTTAACCTCTTGAGTTATCTTCAGAACAAGTTGAGGAACTTCCTCCTTAGATCAGGGATCTCCTGATGGAACCAAGAATTCGAATGCAACTACCTTCTAAACTTAAAAGATCCTCCCCTTACTCTCCTCAACGGGCCAACTACTGCCTCAGATTAGACAGCGCTCCCTCAAAAGGGGCATCAGAGCGTTGTAGCACTCCCTAGGAAGCTTGAGGGGAGCGCCAGCGCTCCAAAGGTGGATAGCTCTCCTTCAGAGGGGTAGATGAGCGTTATAACGCTCCTTGAGGCCTTATAGGGGAGTGCCAGTGCTCCTAAGGCTGATATAGGGGAGTGCTCACCCTCAAAACCCTTGTTTAAGAGATGTCCTCAGGTGATAAGAGTTCCTTGACTTCAATTAATCAATTCCTCTTCTCCAAATCAAGTGTATGAGATGTCTTAAGTGCCTCCTTAGTGTCGTCATTATGGCAGTATGCTTAAACATCATTTGTGACACTTGTGACCAACTTGCAACACTTGTGAAAGTTGTAAGGAAGATGCGACACTTATGACAGTTGAGAGGAACATGAGACACTTATCCAGTTGATTAATTTTGATGTGTAACAGATTGCCCACCAAAGTATGAAGTTAAAATATGTGAACTGATAACTGAAATGCTTTGTAGACGTTCAAGAAAGGGTATAGACTCAGAGAACCTGACAGAATATGCACACAAACATCCAACAAATATCATGACATATTTCAAAACCCAAGGCAGGCATACCTATGCTTGGGTGATCAAGACTTGCACGATATGGCCGCCATAAAATAAACTGCGGATCCATAATTGTATTGATAAGAAGGTATAGCCACCGAAGATACAATGTGGATCTATACTCTGATGACTCGGACTGATCGTAGCCATGAAGAATACACAGTGGATCTACGAGATGACAAGACATAGCCACGACCAATACAAAGTGGATCTATGTAACAATGTATGTGTTATTTGTCCAATAGAAACTCCTTCGCAACCTGGGCAAAGCATATATCAAAGTGGTCACTCAACAAAGGGTCTTCTTACCAATCCCAATGTGGTACGATTATAACCATGTGAATATATGTTCTTATGTCGAACATGGCAGAAACCACTTGATTACTCGTCAATGGTGTGAACCGTTAACAAGTGCGAGGGAGATCACCATTAATGTCAATGATTCCCAAGGTACCCTAGTACATTCCAGCGAAGGTGAATAGATGAGCTGAGGTTGAACATTCATGGAATCATCCAATCAGAGGTCAATGATGTAAACCTACTGTCAAATGTGAGGAGGCCTGCCATTGAGGCATGCAGGTCCCAAAGTACTAACTGGTTTCGAAGTCTGATTCCCGGATAATGTGTTGAAGTCGATAGGAATGGACTCGTCGAGGGAGGGCCTTGATGTATCCCCCATCAACGACACGAAATGGACATAGAGATGTAATTGGTGGATCAAATAGACATGGACTGACACAGGTTTTGAGGCAATATATTTGGGATGGCTGACTCTAGAGGCGGATACTTCCCTCTAACACTGAGGCACAATAGAAAAACATGATATGGACCAAAACTATGCAGTGGATACTTGTGACTTGCATTGGGTGATAGCTTCTTCCTCGGCGACTACACCACCCATGGCAACATCACGAGCGATCTGGGTAACAATGATTTAGTGAACCATTCCGCTAACAATTGGTCAGGAATGACCTCTTTGATTGGCCTTCGTTGTCGTCTCCATTCATGAATATGGTCAGAGATATGTACGAAAGTTGTCTAACGAAGGGAGGTTAATAGTTCAGTACCCATCTCATATCGAATGGGTAGTTGGAAGTGTGTGAGGAAGGACATGGCGAGGGAGTTGAAATCGTGAAAAGATGCGCGTGGTAGTTCAATATACCATTTCGTCGCGGAACCCGTCAGTGTTCGTTGGAAAATATGCAAATGTATAGAATCGTCCATGAGGGAGTTGGATGAATACCACAAATGGAAAGTCATCACGTGGTTTTTTGGGTCTTCTCTGGACTTTCCGTCGAATTTTGGGATATCAGAAGGAAGTTTAGCTGGAATAGCTGGCCAAACCGAAGAATGATAAATAGGATCATTCATTAATCGAGACAAGTCTAGAAGGTCCAAGGTAGCTAGAAAAGGTAGTTTTCGGTTAACTTGTGGGTAATGCTGGTGTGGCATGGGGATACCAGTGGGGCCAATCATTGGGTTATGTGGATAATTGTAACTAGTGGGCCCTCTTGTATGGGGTTGGTGTTGACCAGGGTACGCAGGATTTGAGGTGTTTTAAGAAGCATGTGTGAGCGGAGGTTAACCGGATGGGTTTTGAGGGTTATGGGTTGGGTTTGGCATTTTTCCATAAGGAGGTTGTTGCAGAGTTTGAGAATTTTGTCCTGTCAAAAACTGTGGGTTTCCTGGGAAAGGGACGTTCCACGGATTAGGTGTGGTAGACACATTTTGTCCATATGGTTGATGGTAGACTCCGAATTGAGGGTGACCCCTAGGATGAGGGTTCCCCCCAAATGGAATTTGTCCTCCGATGGGAGGATGCCCCCCAGCTTGAGGTAGAGTTCCCGGGATTTGAGAACCAGGCGTAAATGACTGACCAGTGTCGCTATGCGGATTAGGACCATGAAGACCGGTCCCTCCAGGTTGTTGGATAGGTATGGAACTTCCCGATACAACTTGGGTAGTAGTGGCTTGGGTAGTAGTGGTAGTGAAAGCATTCAGTGCCTTGTACCCAAAAGGGAGTGTAGGTCTTGGTGTTACAGGCATGCCAATCGCAGCTTGGTTGACCACCGCATTACCGGTGGGAATAGTTGGGATGTGAGGGACTATTGTTGATTCGGCCGTCTGGAGGGGAAGAGTAGACCTTGGGCCAACAGACGATGTGCTCGGACCAACGGGCGGTGTGGCCGTAAAAATGGTGGTACCGATAAAATGGTTTAGGGGTACAGTGTAGGAAATAGGTGCATTGGCACCCATCCCTATTCCATAAAGATCTCGTACCAGGTGCAGTGGACTTCAAACAATGTCTGTGGTCCAAAAAGGGTCATCAGCTAAAGGGTTTTGATGAGACCCAGTCAGAATGTTAGAAGGATTGACGATGACAAATTCACCAGCGAAATTCAGTTGGAGGACACGCCGTTCATATCCCTCTGGAATGCGGAAAGCTTCCAGAGACTCTGAAACAATTTGAAAATTCTCTAAAGGAGTGGGAACTTCTTCCTGGGAAGTTGTAGTGTCTTGAACCTCGCTCTGTTGAGGAGATTCCTCCGTAGAATGAGGGGGTAAAGGGGTGTTTCTTGCCATATTTTCTGGAGGAAGTCCCTGTAGCCTCCACGAATGGCATGGAGGTTCGATGTTGGTGAAAAAGAGTCGGCGAAAAAGATCTATGGCCAACTACCGAAAAGAAACAACATACGCTAATAGAATCTAAAAATCACAACCAAGCAAACAGGGCCTTCTTTCGATGACCGTACCAGTTGGTGATGAAATCCAATGTCATGTGATCAAGTCCAGAAGGGGCAGGGATAGGGTGGAACAGTTACAAGGGCGACCTTCTTAATAGACGTACGCCTTTGTGCAAAATTCCACACAGTAATTGTGGATTTACCCTCCAAGGATCCCAAGTGAGTTTGATCAATGTCTGCTCCAGGTACAGTGAGACTTCCCTTCACTGTCACCTTGTGTAAGACCCTAAATATTATGGCCACTAAGGTTACCAATTCGCAGTCAGCCCCTGGGTGGGAACAGTCGACAGTCTGATCTGAACATATGGGTAGGGTATCGAGCCCGAAATCAACTAAAAGGATTCCACGCAGTAATTGTGGATCTACCTTAAAGTGACCCCCATAATACAATCAGACCACCACAATTAGTTGAACCATGGAGGGATAATCTCCGTAACTCACCCAAATGTGACCTCATGCGTAACCCCTGTGTGAGAGGGGGATCGCAGGCAGACTCATACAATAATTGGATTTGACTCTCCCTAACTCAGGATGCTACTGTTTGTTTTGGAAACTTTGGAGAGTTATGCTCACAGCCTAATCCAAAGTACTAAGCCTAGTCTACTGTTGTTGGAGGATCCTAGAAAAGAAAGAGTTCTAAATAATTTTTAATTAGCATTGATTTTATAGCTTTCTTTACTCAAAAGGGGTGCATGGAAGTGAAACGAATGGAATTATGACTCAGTCCCAAAAATGCATCAAAAATGATAAGCATTCATTTCTTTTCTATGAACATCTATCTAAGGGAGAGAGAGAGAGTTCTTTTCACTAACAAGCACTAATAAGGAATGTCCTCAAACAAATTTTCTTCAATCAAATCCTTATGTGATGCTAAAACTTTTGATATACATTCTAACATGCACAATCAATCATGAAGATGCTTTTTATTGTTTGCGTATGAATAATGATTAATTCAACACAATGCTTGTCTTGCTAATTATATTTTTGGATGAATGAAAATCAGACCAACACAAGCAAGAATCATACAAACAATACACCCTCTCATTGTGATCAAAACAAGAAGCGAAAGAAAAGAAACAATCAAAGAGAAATCAAACTTCACACCCAAAAGAAAAATTTGAAGAACAATGATCTTAACTAAAACCAAATGAAAATATCTGTAGGCCTTTGATGACTTTGCCATAGTTTTTCGCTCGGTCGAAAAAGAGAGAAAGACAATGCATGGGTTTCAAACTCCAAATGGTAGAAAAACTCAACAACAGTAGTGAAGAAGGCTACAAAATCCAAACAGCAAGATGTTTGTTCTTCAGAAAAGACATATGTCAAAGCTAGAAAGGAAGAAGGATTGACTCACAAGGTGACCCAGCAAGAGAGACACAGAGGAAAAACCCTGAAAAAACAATTCTGGAAGGTTTATTGGCCAAAGGAGGGCTGGCGCTCTATTGTCAAGGACAAGGAGCGTTATAGCACTCTGTGTAAGGCTATTAGGGAGTGTTGGCACTCTGTTAACACAGGGATAGGGGCACAAGGTTCAAAAAACTCCCAAAAGTGTCAAAAGATCCAAAAATTATAATTCAATCTCGACAATTAGGCTGAGTGTGATGGGGTAGGGAGCCAGTCATCTCATGAAACCAATCAAAAGAGGAGTTAACTAGGTCTGAAACAATCAAGGGATAGAACAAGGTCAATGAGGAGAAATCAAAACAAGAAGTTTCGATTCGAGGCTATCTCCCTTGTGGAGTCGCCAGTTTCTATTGTAGGAAAATCTCCCTGCAGACAGGTAGATTGCCTCAAAGAGCTTGACCCTAACTCTAAGACAGAAAATGCTTAACGTGGACACTGACTTCCTTTCAAATCTATACAAACTAACACATGAGAAGGAAGGAGAATAGAGGTACCTCTTTATCAACGTTTGTCGCTGCACGCTCTGAGTTGAGCTCCAATCCTTTGCTCCTCGCTGAGTCCTATAGACAAACAAGATACGACCATTTCCTACTCTATTGATATTAGCTTGAAAATAGATCTATCTATCAACGATAAGTTAATGTAAAATCAGACACAAACTAGAAAGAAACAGGCCAAGCGTGTCATATTAATGAGAATAACGACAACAGTACTTACAATCGTAGATGCGAATACGACAGCTTCATCAAGTCCCCTTCATATAACCCTTGCTCGAAAGATCCACAACCTGGATGACAGCAACTTCACTGATCACTCTCCTTTGGCTGACTGTGTGTTTCTTATAGGATCATAGGTTTCATGCTAGCAATTCTTCCCCCTCTTTTCACCATCATAGAGCCTTCTTATATAGGTTAAGAGGAGCTTAACCTCTTGATTTATCTTTAGAACAAGTTCAGGAACTTCCTCCTTAGATCAAGGATCTCCTGATGGAACCAATAATTCAAATGCAACTTCCTTCTAAACTTGAAAGATCCTTCCCTTATTCTCCTCAACAGGGCAACTATTGCCTCAGATTAGACAACGCTCCCTCAAAAGGGGCATCAAAGCACTGTACCTCTCCCTAGGAAGCTTGAGGGGAGTGCCAGCGCTCCAAAGGTGGATAGCGCTCCTTCAGAGGGGCATATGAGCATTATAATGCTCCCTGAGGCCTTATAGGGGAGCACCAGCGCTCCTAAGGCTGATGTAGGGGAGCGCTCACCCTCAAAACCCTTGTTTAAGAGCTCTCCTCAGGTGATAAGAGTTCCTTGACTTCAGTTAATCAATTCCTCTTCTCCAAATCAAGTGCATGAGATGTCTTAAGTGCCTCCTTAGTGTCATCATTATGGCAGTATGATTAAACATCATTTGCGACACTTGTGACCAACTTGCGACACTTGCGAAAGTTGTAAGGAAGATGTGACACTTATGACAGTTGAGAGGAACATGCGACACTTATCCAGTTGAGTAATTTTGACGTGTAAAAAAAACCCCCAGTGTTCTTCGGCCACAACCGGAAGGTGGCTACAACCACCTATCCTTTCCCTATCCTACCACCTTGAAGTAGAAGTAGAATGATGGAACCAATGTCACACTATCACTGTGAGATATACCGTTGTAAACCTGTACCAATAAATCTGAACCATGCATCAACCATGCATCAACCTGTACCTCAA
>JZKD02S1904069.1:133655-146521 GCA_000966675.3 Picea glauca
TTTGGAGTTCATCCATATTTACTTCTTATCAACCATGACAAAACAATAATGAGTCATATTTACATCAAACAATATTGGGTCCATTACCCAAACCTTTGTGCTATGGGACTTTCTTTAAGGGTTGACATCAATGAAAACCAACCTTAATCAACACTTCAAACTTCAGATTAGGAAACATTGGAGTTTTAAAGTTGCTAGCTGCAAGTGCCAAAGAGTCAGCCTGCTAGTTTAAATTTATGTGCACAAAAGTGATATTGAATGCCAAAAATAAATTCTCCACATAATCCCACACCTCATTTCTATATTGTTTCAACCTTTTTTGTTTGGTTTGATAAATATTTTTGATCTGGTGAATAATTAATTATGAATCTCCAAAAACATAAAGTTTATATATACCCATATCTTTTGCATCTTTCAAAACTAACAATAAGGCTTCATACTCACTAATGTTATTGGTGGTGTCAAATTCATGTTTGTATGACATAGGAATCACCTCCTTAGTAGGGGAAATGAAGACAATCCCAGCTCCAAAACCTTCTTTAGAACATGCTCCATCAAAATACATTTTCCAAATAAAGTTATCTTCACTGTCTCCAACTGCAGTTGTTGTCTTCCTAACTGATACTTCTGCCATCTCATCACTCAAATGAAAAATACAAGAACCAAGATCGTCTTCTACAACATATATAGGATGATTAGTGGGGTTTTCATGATCACTTACCAAATAATCCAGTCTTACTTCTTTGTATAATCTCTGTTGTTCCCCACCAAAAATAGGTATGGTTGCATAACTAAGATCCATCTGTAGAGTACCACCTACCTTCTTGGCCCAAGATATTGAAAGAAGCATTCCAAATTTTGGTGGTATGTCAGCTACAATGACATCTAATACCACACTTTTCATAGGTAATTGGGAAAGAGTAACAACCACATCTTTCATAACTCCAAGGCATTTGACTTTCTTGGAGTCAAAAGAATATAGATCATGATATGGTCTAGTTATGTCCAAACCTAATTCTTCCATCACCACCTTAGGCATGACATTATGTGAGGCACCAGAATCCATTAGGCAGTTGTGAAATATCTTGTCATGGACATTTAATGAAATGTAGAATGGGGTAGAGGCACCAATTTTGTCTTCAATGTGAGGTCCAATAGTTACAACAGGGTTTTCATCTTCTAGATTAACTGTATCTGAAAAAGTTAACTTGATCTGGAGACTGTAGAGCCTTGAGGACAGTCTTTCTGAACAGTTCTGTTTTCATGAGTTCTAACAATGGCACTGAAATCTTGATTTTGTTGATTTCATGTTCTAAACTGAAAGAAGAAACATTTCTTTTTGGTTCCTTTATGTCAGCAGTACTATCCTTGGTAGGTTGTTTCAATGGTTGATCAGCCTGAATCTTAGGACTTCCTTTGATGATTCCTGTTTTAACTGGAGTACTAGCCTTCTTTGTGGAAACAGGTGTATCCACTTCAGGTGTATTTGAACTAGATCTGAGATTTTACTTCTTCCTTTTAGGTTCCTTTTAGATGATCTCATCAGCACCCCCTTCCTCAAACCGGTTTAAAATCAAAGCATCTTCATAATCATGTTGTGTCACATGCATTGGAGATGCTTAAGAATCATTTAGGTGAATTGCAAAGTTATCTTTTGTATCATCTTCATCCTCCTGCTCATCTACTGCATTATTCTAGAAAGGAGGCAAAACCTTTTGATCATCTTGATTTTTTCTTTCCCTTGGTAATATTTGAGGTGAATTGTTCGGCCTCCTGAACTGATTTTCGTTTCTGTATGCCCCCTCCTGTGCAGGTCTACTAGGTTGTTTTTGTTCCATATTCAACCTTTCTATTTCAGATGCCAGATTTTTCAGCATCTTCGCCATTTCATCCATCTTAGAATCAGATGTTGTATTAGAGGATGAAGGCAACTCTTCTTTTTTCTTTTTTTTGTCTCTATCACTTCTAGAATTCAATTTGTCTGCTGCTAATATGTTTGATTCTACCTCGACGAAAACATCTTGCATTAGGCTGAGGGTAGAAACCCTTCTTTCCCTAAGAAACAAGGAAAATTCAACATCAAAAGTATTGACGAAAGTGATTTTAGCTGATGTCTCTGAAGGTTTAATCTCCTCTGGAATTTTACCATACATTTGGTTGAATCATTTGGTAAAATCAGGTATTGATTCACCTTGTTTCCTTTTTAAAGAACCAAATTCAGTGATGTAGTATAAAAAGTATTTCTTGTCTCCCCAGTGTTTAAGAAAGGCATCATCCAAGGCCACAATATTAATAATTGAATTAAGTGGTAAAATCCTGAACCACTTTCTTGCTTCCCCATTTAGACTCTACACGAAAAATCTCATCCACACATCAACATGCTCTACATTGAAAGTGTCTGCAAAACTATAAAATGAACTCAAATGCTTTTCAGCAGTAACCGCTCCATCTCCATTGAATCTGGGCAAATATCTCATATAATCATTTGGTGGAAAGGAAAACATGACTTGTGGAAGAATTAAAGGGGCATACCTTGCTACAACAATTTCATCCATTCTGTCTGTAACCATATTTTCTACCTTAAGTGTTTGAGTTTTGGGAGTAACCAAGGTTGATGATGTTGGAGATAAAATTGTCCCTTGTGTATGACAATGTTATAGCATGCTTTTCCTCACCATTGTTATCTTGCAGAGAGGGCCTTTTTCCATTTCCCTATGCAGACTTATCAACCCCTTTTTGATAAATCCAGAGCCAAAAATATATATATATATTCCACATTACACTCCCTAACTTCTTTGCAAGATACGTATACACTTGATGCTCCACTACAACTCATGTATATCAGTATTTGTGCTAGAAAATAAAAAATGAGGCTGGGTTTCCATGTCACGACAAAAGATCTCTGATCTTTGGCCTTCCATATATTGGAAACGTTCCGACTCGGCCCTTCTGTTGCATTCTGGAGGCTATAAGAGCACAATTTTGAGCTATGGAAAAAGAGGAGAAAACATTCAAATTTGAGAGAAAAGTTACTATGGAGAAATTACTTCATATTGAGTATGCATACCTTTGTCCCTCAAGTTTGAACACAGTGTTCAACACCCAAGATCTTTCTTTATTTTTGAGAGGACCTCATTACCTCTTTGCTATGAGATTTCCTTTGGTGGAGGATTGAAGTGGCGGAGACCCAGTTGGAAGGAACTTGGTTTCTTGGTTTCGAACTGTGCCAACACAGAAGTCTATAATGTTGATACCTTTGTTGACCAATTATTAATAGAAATATTCCTTTCCTGTCTTATCGATATCTTGCAAATATATGATTATTATCCATGGGCATGTTTGTAATGTTTATTAATGGATTGTGCTATCTGATGTGCTAACTCATTTTATATATTGTCATTATATACTTGCATTGCTTGTTTGTTGAGAACTTATTGCAGGTGTAAAGCTTTGGGTCAAAGTGCTCAATGGTGGAACGACATCAAATGATTGGATCGAGGTAGGCTTCTTCCTCATATTTCACATTAGTTTATATAGCACATGTTGGAATTTATTTGATTTCTACAGTCATACCTGTCTGTTGTGGTTTACCCTTGGCCATAGAGATTTTTTCCCTTGTAACAGAAATGGTGACTCCACTGGGGAGAGATCTTCCTTCTAAGGGTTGAAGTATTTTTGCTTCTTATATTGCTCTTTTTCCTTTGTGTTTCTTGTCGTATCAAAGTTGGACAGAGTCTGCTCACTCTTGGTCTAAGTTTTTAAGCCTTTTACCCTTGCCTAGCCTTGTTTTAAAAGATATATTCCCTTTTTTCCCTGACAGTCATGTATACACGCTTGTTGTCCTACTGCAAGAAGCGTATATACACCATTTTCTCTTGAACAGTCACATATACCACTTCCCCTTTCTTGCTTGCTTGGTTTAGTGACTGCTGGGTAGGTTTTGAGGATCACTAAGCCTTCTTAGGTCTCTGTGGTGCTTGTTGAGATTATCTCGGATGACAGGAAACCTGTTTGGAGTTGAATTTTTGGGCGGAGTCTTTCTCTTTGTTTTTTGTTTTTTGATTTGTCCTTGGTAGTTGGGCTATTTGCTTAGCTGCTTGGTATTCTACTCGAGTGATTTAATTTATACACAGTAGAAGTTATATATCAAGTTGCTTATCAGTCCATGCATTTTCTTTTTAATATGTTGAAAATACAAAAAAATAGGTATTTTGCATTGGTTGGTATTTTTGTCTTGGAACCTTTATCATTAGCTTAGCACATTTAGTGAAAGATTGCATTTTACTTCTGAGTTGCAGAGTTAAAATTGAAAATTGCACTGTTTTTATTTAGCATATCATTCACTGAAAAGTTAAAGTTACGCTTTGCATTATATCTATCTTTATTTTCATGCAGAGTCATAACACCATGAGTTTCATTTCCATACCTTTTTGAGTAATCACGACTAATAAAATTTACGCTTTAAACTAAAATTGATTGGTAATGATTTTATTGTTTAGGGTGCACAAACTAGCCTAGGATTTAGTGCCTTGGAATAGGATTTTGTGAGTAAACTTCTCCAAGGCAATTAAATCAGCATATGTGTCTGAGACAGGGATTTGAGAAATCCATTGTATAATTGGTAATATCAGGAGGCTCCGCTCACACCGAAGTTAAGCACGAGGTCACACGAAGTTTGTTGAAGGGATAACCCTTGGATACTCACCTAGCGTCAAAGATATTTCTGTGGATTTATTCATATTTGGGGATCTTGCTAGTATCCATACCTTTGTGAGAGGTGGTACTTTCAAGGTTTCGGGATTTTCTACCCTGCCCATACGGTAATCCAGAATTACGACTCTTCGCCTATGCATTGGTTATACAATGGTTGATTAGTTGCTTTACTTAGGTTTCTCATAGGTTACTTGTAGGGGTTATTTTTCTTGTATCCTGAGTCAGATAGGGGTTGGACAACACGCAATCTTTATGGAAGATTACCTCTCCAGGGATATCTGACCGACTGGTTGTTAAGCCTACGAGGGCCCTTATAACTGATTTTGTTACCTCCAAACTTTAGTAGGGAGTCTCAAGTCCCTCTTGGAAGAGACATACCTTCTTTAGCGAGGGAGGCCACTCAGTCACTTTAGCCCGTTTGCATGCATGTTGGCCGTTTGACTTTTTGGTATGCTCTTTGATTACTAGTTGGCCTTAGGAGTCTATACTAAGTTTTCATTATCATGGATAGTGGAGTTCCTTTTGCTCCCTCATTTACTGCTACCACCCCCATGATGTCCACTCATTTCATGGGGACGGATTCATCCTCTTTTTATAATGGTATGCAGAATTATGGTACCAAGTCAATGCCTTGGGTCTCTAATCATTTTTCTCATGGTATGTCTGATATGTCTTCGCACTTGCCATCCTCTGTCTCACCTCCTTATGTGAATACAAGTTTTGGGTCTGGGGGCATGATACCTCCTTCTTATCCCTCTCCATTTTGAGGGAGTCATATCCTTCAAACACCTCTTACGGTAGCAGGTTGGAATCTTCCTTACTATGAATCCACTATGTGAGAAGTAAGTTCCCAATTAAGCAATCATTCTACTTATCACACTTCGTCCACTTATCCTTCTTCTGCTATGTCAGTTCCTACAAACACTTTTCCCATGGCGGATCTTCATCTGTCTTCCGGTGTTTCATCCAGGGGGAGTTATTTTTATAATATGGGTAACACCCCTCATGAAGTTCCTTTGCCTGGGGGAAACATATATCCTCACATGAGTAACCCTTGTCATGTCACTTTCTCTTCACAAGCAGCTTCCTCAGTGTTGATGCCCTTACAACCCTTTACAAATCAGTATGGAGGAGGATGCTATCCTACTGGAAAGGGACATGGTGTAAACCAGGACCCTTCCTGGCGTGCAATTTCTCAGAACCAATCTTTCCTTGGACCTTGGACTCAAATGCCACAATTCAGTACCACCACAAGTCCAGTCACTACGTGTCATACTGGCATTATATCACCAACCACTACTAGTCATGTTGGAGATTAGTCGACAACCTTTGCGACTCATGTTGAAGACCTACAACCAGCCGCTGCAAGTCATGTTAGGAGCACAATTCCAATCACTACATGTCATACTGGCGTTATATCACCAACCTCTACTAGTCACGTTGGAGATTGGTCGACAACCTCTGCGAGTCATGTTGAAGACCTGCAACTAGCCGCTGCAGGTCATGCTGGGGGCACATGTCTGTTCACTGCTAGTCACATTGCACATCCATCACCAACCTCTGCTAGTCATGTTGGGGATCCATCACCAACCTCTGCTAGTCATGTTGGGGATTCATCACCAACCTCTACTAGTCATGTTGGATATTTTCTACTAGCCTATGCAAGTCATGCTGGGAGCATGTCACTAGCCACTGCAAGTCATGCTAGGGGAATTCATATGATTGAGAAGCCTAGACGTCTAAGACATAAGCCTAGATTCCTTTGCAAGACTTGTGAAGGAAGTCACCTTACTCATTTGTGTCCTGTCACTGTTGGGATACCAAAAGCGTGGGGCTCACCTAAGGGCCCTTTGGGTTTTGAGGCATCTATGGTTTTACAACACTCTGTTCCTTCTTTGGTTCATACAAAAATCATGCCGATGCAATCTTTGGTTGACACCCCTTTTCCTTTAGGGTTTGATGCATCCTTTGACCTTGTTGTCTCACATCCCATTCAACCTATGGTCATGTCGATGCAATCTTCGATTGAAACCTCTCCTATGTTCGAGGGTGATGCGTCTCTTGACCTTGTTGTCTCGCATCTTGTTCAACCAATGGTCGCGTCGATGCAATCTTCGACTGACAACACTCTTATTTTTTGGGGTGATGCATCTATTGACCCTATTGTCTCACATCATATTCAACCAATGGTTGAGGAAGTGGTCGTATCGATGCAATATTCGATCGACCCCACTCTTCTCTTGGAGAGTGACAAGTCTAAGGAAGTGGTCGCGCCAATGCAATCTTTTTTCGATCTCGATCTTCTGGTTCTGGTTATACACCTTCTATGCCATGTCCTTAGCATTTCTATTACTTCACCTTCTGAACAAGAGAGAGTTTTAATCTTCCCGAGTTCTCTCCCTCCAAGTCTTGATGAGGTTCCCTTTTATTGGGGTGGTCTCATGGGGTATCCAATACCTCCACCTATGTCTTTTCTAGGAAGATACATTATTTGATATATCACAGAGATGATAACCTCCGTTAGCACTTTGTCCTCCTCGACTTGGAGATATTTGGGTCTTCCAGAGCTTGTGTTGGTTCTTCATAAGATACTGAAATTCCACAGAAGATCGGTATGGGGACCTTGGCCTCCACAGTGGCTTTCTGCCTAGAATCTTCCAAACGAGTCTCAGTTAATCTCTTTTTCGACTCGTCCAAAAACTGAAAAGATCACCAAGTAATTTGTCCCTTTCACACTCGTTAAAGTTGGATTTGAAAGGTCACGCGTCTTAGTTAAGCTCTTTTCCGACTCGTCTAAAAACTGAAAAGATTGCCGAGTGATTTGTCCCTTTCACACTCATTAAAATTGGGTTTGAAAGATCATGAGTCCTAGTTAAGTTCTTTTCTAACTCACTATAAAAAATAGAAAAGATTGCCGAGTGAACTTGTCTTTTTCACACTCGTAAATTGGATTTGAAAAGATGTCTATTTGGCACAAGTTTACCCCTTTTTCACACCAGGTAGACTAAAAGATATAAAAAGAGACATTTTTTGGCATTAAGTTGTGATTGCATCTCATGCCCTTTCTTGCAGTATTGAGCCTTTAGCCAGTTCTTTCTTTGCATTATAAACCATGGCCCAAGCAGTTTGCATCCTCAACCAAGCAGAGCCTTGTTTATATTCTTCGAAATTTGACACCCTATACCCTGGAGGGAACATCACCCCGAGTGTCCATCTCCCACATGCATTTCCTTACATTGAGAATTGGTACGTTCCACTGCAGGAACTAGTTTTTCTTACTTGCAACACTCGTTCCCTCCTCTGTATCATAGTATTCACTTGTTATGAAGAAAAAAAAAAAGACGGGCGAGAAGGGAGTACTATATTGTAATTGGTAGTAGTTGTGTCACCTTTGAACAGAGCACAAAGTTATTGAGTCCTTGCATCATCATAATTTTGGGTTTAGCATGGCCTTAGGAAGCTGATCTCGTTACAGAATTTTCTCTATCGACTGGTTAATCTTCCAGTCACTGTAGAGAACATTATGGATGCCTCTTGCATCTAGTTGTCACATCAATAATTCTATGCTGTCGGAGTCCACCGTATGTATCATGCTCTTGTTCAAAGGAAGTCTATCAACCTGTGTCATCCACTCCTCAGAAATCTTGACTTTGCATGTCGGCCATACCCTCAGTTTGTCTCAGAATCACATGATAATTTGGCCTTATGATGCACCCTAGCCTTAATTTCATCATTGGTAGGTCACCTTGAATCCAACAATCGACATTTCATCATGGGTCATTGACTGGGTGGTTTCCCTTGTGTTCGATGACAAGACATCTATTCACACTTTGGGATTCATGCAGTGTCTTGGATGCCATTAGCCTTATTGGTGGTTCCCTCTCCTTTGTCAATAGTTTTCATCATTGGTTGCTATTCAGAGGGTCTTTTTCGTGTATCACTTGCATTTGGCACACGTGAAAGATGCACAGGGTCATTGGTTCATGAACATTTTCTTTGTCCAATCTCCACCAAATCATGAAGTTCTTTCTTTGTTCCTCATGCTGAATGATGAGAGATGCCTTAATGCTCTCCTTTCGGCAGGTCTCTTTCCATCGACTTCAGCTCATGTATTCTGGATACGAGACCTATAGTTTTATGAGTACCTTGAGGCTTGCAGTCATTAGTGGCAGACTCTCTCTCCATTGACAGATGGGAATATATCAATGTCTCTTGATCAATGGATCTCTCAAGTGTTCGACACCAGCTCCTTTATTCACATTTGTAGAGATGTACTCAGTGCCTTGATACCTACTTTCATCATTGGTAGGTTGTACCACGTTTGTTAATGGTATACCTCAATGATCGGTAATCAAACGATGTCTCATCGTGTTCAACCTCAACTCATTTATTCACATGATGTAGATTTGCACCATTGGCGGATTGTATTGAAGACTTGAAGACATCACTTTGTGGACGTAGCTTTCCTGAGTTGTTGCTTCCATTTCATTGGACCAATACCTATTTGACTTCAGTGATCATGGGAGATTAGATTGTATTCCATGGTATACATATATCTTCAGATTGATTTTGAGACTAGTTTCACTAGGCCTTGTTCGTGACCATGACAGCTATTGACATGTAACCACATTTATACTTGCCTACTCATGGCCATGAACACTTGTTGGTATATTTTCCACATGGATCTGCATTGTATTGAGAAATTGAGTTTGTCCAGCTGGTTCTCTACCACTCCACTTTTGGGTTATTTATAATTTATTTCGGCCATCGCAGATACTCCTCTGATCTCACACATTAGGGGGCATCTGTTATAGAAAGATTTGCCTCACCATTGCTATCTTGCACAGAGGGCCTTTTTCCATTTCCCTATGCAGACTTATCAACCCCTTTTGGATAAATCCAGAGCCAAAAATATATATATTTTTCCACATAGACTCTCCCTAACTGCTTTGCAAGATGTGTATACGCTTGATGCTCCACTACAACTCGCGTATATTAGGATTTGTGCCAAAAAATACAAAATGAGGTCGGGTTCCATGTCACAACAAAAGATCTCTGATCTTTGGCCTTCCATATACTGGAAACATTCTGAATCGGCCCTTCACTTGCATTATGGAGGCTATAAGAGCACAATTTCGAGCTATGGAAAAAGAGGAGAAAGCATTCAACTTTGAGAGCAAAGTTACTCTGGAGAAATTACTTCATATTGAGTTTGCATCCCTTTGTCCCTCAAGTCTGAACATAGTGTTCAGCCCCCAAGCTCTTTCCTTATTGCCAAGAGGACCTCATTACCTCTTTGCTATGAGCTTTCCTTTGGTGGAGGATTGAAGTGGCAGAGACATAGTTGGAAGGAACTTGGTTTCAAACCATGCGGACACAGAAGTCTATAATGTTGATACTTCTGTTGACCAATTATTAATAGAAATACTCCTTTCCCATCCTATCGATATCTTGAAAATATATGATTATTATCCATGGACATGTTTGTAATGTTTATTAATGGATTATGCTATCTGATGTGATAACTCATTTTATATATTGTCATTATATACTTGCATCGCTTGTTTGTTGATAACTTCTTGCAGGTGTAAATTTTTGGGTCAAAGTGCTCAATGATGGAACAATATCAAACGATTGGATCAAGGTGGGCTTCTTCCTCGTATTGCACATTAGTTTATATAGCACATGTTGGAATTGAGTTGATTTCTGTAGTCATACCTGTCTGTTGTGGTTTACCCTTGGCCATAGAGAGTTTTTCCCTTGTAACAAACAACTTAACTCTACTGTCACTGAATTTTGATCTGTAGCAGATAAGGATTTCTCTTATGAACTATGATTAGATGAAGGGCCCAGAAAAAGAGGATTTTCAAAAGAAAAATAATGTGATTTAAAATCTTCAGATGAGAGAGATCCAAGAGATGAAGAAGGTGTCTCAGGTTCACTCTTAATGTCTATGTTGTGATCTCCCAAAATTTCAGTCACAGGTAAGGTATTTGAATACTCCTGTTTAATGAGTTCAATAAGTAATTTCCATTGTTCTAGATTTAATTCTAAGATAGTTGAAGGGAATGAAACTATATCAGGCTCAATAATAGGTTTGAATTCACTTTCAGGAATCACCTGATCATCCACTTGGGTGTTGGTGATTTCAGAGGACTTTCCTTGAAAAATTTCTGAAGACAATTTTCCCTTTGAGAGAGAAGACTGTCAAGAAACAACCTTAGGTTTTCTTAATAACTTTTCAGGATCTGGAACTACTACAACAAGCTCAGGATCTGGATTTTTTCTGGTTACTGGTCTTTTAGTAGATGACGAAGAAGTTAGAGGTGTTTTAGGTCCTTTAACTTCTCTTTTAGGAGCCAAAATTGTCGCAGAGGAGTCACTAGGTGAATAATCACAGTCTTAAATAATGTCCAAAATCTTGTTCACCATCAAGATTTGAATCTAATCTTGTCGTTTCCCCAAGGAAGATATCTTTGTTTCTTCGTCCCTGATAATGGCGCCAAAAGATGTTAGTCCCTAAAGTTGCGCTTGACTGTGAGAGGGAAATCTAGGGCATCATCGGTTTATTGCAAAGTGTTTAGAAGTTTTTTATAATTTGGTTTTTTGAAGAAGGTGGTTGAAAACTGGCTCAAGGTTGTAACATAACATGAAAATCAAGATCAGAACATAGTATATACCATTGAAAGAGTAAAAGGTAGTCACATAGATGGATTAAACTAATAAGAAAAAGAGAGGATGAAGCCTTCAATTTGTTAACTTCATATAAACTCTTTCTTCAGAATATCATAATGAAACAAGACCATCAACTTGAAATCAAAACTTGAAATTAATTCCCACAACAAATTCTTTACTGTACTAATTAATAATCAAGAAACAAATGCATTGCAGTCTGAATAATGAATTCAAGCATGAATAAAGAAAAACATAGTAGAAACAAGTGTCTAACCCTCCATATGCCTTTGCTATTAAGTGTCAAATAGAACATAAATGCCTCACAAAGAGTTTCAAAATAAGTCCTCTGGATCTCCAATTTTTTGACCACAACAAAGGCTTTCCTCTGCCTATTTAAACTATCCACAAAACTCTGATCCTATTTTATATAGTGTTTTTAATGACTAGATCTAGATAACATTTATCTATTAGGGAGGTTAACTCAAAAAGAACATTTACATTCCAAAAATAGATCATTGCTCGACATCTTAATATCGTATGATCTTGCCAAGATTACATTCGATTCTACAAAACATGGATTAGTTTCATCTAGTCATACATTTCGAGGTCTTTTCATTTCACAAGCGAAAACGAGTAGACACTGTGTTGGCAAATATTTAACAGACAACGAATGGAAAATATTTAATAGACAATGAATTCTTGTCATTGATGGCAAGTATAGAAGTAATGATGGCTTGAGTACAACAACGATGATCAACAGGAAAATAGAAGATAAGTCCAGGAAGATCAAATGATCGAAGGCAACACAACATTGACAAAATGATCGAAGGCCCAAGAAGCATTTCTGATCGTTGGATCCCATCCAAAATTCCCAACAGCATGAGGGCCATCAGATCTGAATAAAGACAAGAAGAGCACGCTGAAGAGGAGGATAGATCTTAGGCAATAGATCTGAGCACGGGGTCTAACCACCGTTGGATTGAGGAAAACTTGCACGATCTTTAAAAGTGCAAGGAGTAGAGGGCTCACAAATCCCGAAAGCAGGAGGATCGTCTATCTCAGGGGGTTATGTGGACTATTGATCTGACTCTCTGTTGGAGTTTCGAGGATCGCGTGTTGGAGATGTCAAAGAAATAATGCAACAGGATTCCCAATTTCACGATATGAAAAATCGCAATGTAATCTGAGCCGTCAAATAAAGATCACATCTGAACCGTCGATCCGACTCATGTTAGCAAACCACGTTAGCTAGGAACACGTGGCACAACCAGGTAATGACAAGTGTCATATTGATTCAACATGCCAAGTACATGTAAGTCATGAATCAAGGTGACACGTGGCAGTTATTTAACACATGTGACATCAGCAGACTTACACCCTGTCGGAGTTTCGATGATCACGTGTTGGAGATGTCAAAGAAACAATCCAACAGGAATCTCGATTTCACAATATGCAAAATCACGACGTAATTTGAGCCG
>JZKD02S1904069.1:167741-184704 GCA_000966675.3 Picea glauca
ATAGATGAAAAATGGGCATTTAAAAAAATAATGTGGAAACATTGTGGATTGAAAAATTTAAAATATCGAAAACCACCTAAAAACGCAGGGGGGGTACTACCGGTAGCACCATTTTTAAAAACAGGGTAAAAGATTGGGACCCCCCAAAAACAAGAACTCTGTAGAGTTCTCGTTAAGTTGGTAACTATGTTCTAAGCTTGTTAAGGATATGATAGCATAGGTCTCTCATATGTTTAAGTCTATCCTTTATTGTTTGAGTTTGAAGTGAATTTGAGGTTTCTTGAATGTTTATTTGGGATTGTTTTCTTGCTTTTGTTTTTTTCTTAGTGAGTGTTTATTTTCCAACATATCTTTTCATATCTGGTAGTGTGTTTGTTTCTTCTTTGCATCTGGTTTTCGGTGCTTAAAAGGTGTTGCATTGCTAGATTATGTTTCAAATTTTGGGTTTTGATTTCATAGAGACATTGGAGTGTGCTTCGATGCATCGCTACCAATATCCTATAGCCCTTGCTCGTTGTTTTCTATTCCAATATGCATTTTTATTTTCTTAGATTAAAGAAATTTGCATTCAAAAAAGCACAGAAAACACACACACACACACACACACACACACACACACACAATTTGCTAGGGTAAAGCTTTTGAGTTTTGCAACAAAAAGTGTATTGGTGTGTTTGGTGTTAAAGGATCTTATTGAGTTCTTTGGGTTGTCTTTCATGATTGATGATGACTGTGAGGTTATTTCTTTTTTTATAGAATATACAAATAAATTTTCCCTCCCCTTCCTTAGCTAGAATTCATCGAAAGTGAAAAGTTGCATTGATGCATCGAACTTGTCCTTCTTTGTATTGGGAACGAGTCTAAAACATCATCAAGGTTTCATATATTTCCTTAACTAATAAAAAACCATAAAAAGAACATATAATCCAGAAATCATTATACGCTTTTTATTTTTAGAAACCCAACATAGCATAGGATTTTAGGGCCTTGGTGTAGGATTGGAGAGTAAACTCTCCAATCCCACAAAACATATTCTAGCAGACATTACAGAGAGAATAAATACATTGTCATGATGAGTGTGTTAGGAATCTCCTCTAACATAGGATTAAATCATGGGGTTGCATTGGGGCAAGTAGGGTGATATCCCCTCTCTGCTTGTCTTGGTGTTTTCTAGACTACTTCGACTACTATATGTACAGGGGTTTAAGAATTTCACACAGTTTTTTGTGAGGTAGCACTTTCAAGGCTTCAAGCTTATTTTCCTTTCCAATACATGTGTTCGGACCTTCGATTGTTTCCCCGATCACCAATTGTGAGGTGGTAATATTAGTGGCTTATCTTAGGTATCTATAGAGGTGTTTGTGAGTGGGAATTTCCCATAGTACATGGGGTAGATGTTGAATCCATGTTTTAGTTCCCCCAGAGGGTGCCCACCTTAATAAAGGGAACTTGCACTAGTTAGGGTTGTTATGTGAGGGTTATATTAACTATTCCTCTCACCTTTGTTGGACAATATTTTGGGGACTTGACATCCCCCAGAGGTTTGGTTTTCAAATGGACCCTTGATCCCTTGGTTTTCTTGTTGTTAGCTTAGATTTATTAGGGGTGTTCGTTTTGGTTCCAAGTCTATGTTGGCCATAGGTTGATTTTTTGTTTTAGTTATATAACATATTTTAGTGACCATGGCTGAAGAACCGTTTCAATGGTCCCATCGACAACAAGGATGCATGCCTATCATGGAGGTACAACCACCTCTTAAAGAGTGGTAGGTGATCAAGATTTTAAAGAGAATGAAAAAATGTGCAAGGAGAGTGAGTTTGTAGAAGTTGATGTGGTCAACGAAAGTCCTCCACCTCATTTAAACCTCCTTTGACTAGTTATGACAACCCCTTACTCATACAGGTTGGGGAATCCTTTAGTGAGACCTTTTCTTTGTTTCGTCATCCTCATATCATTCCATGCCCAAGTGTCACGTCTTGTATGGACAAGCCATAAAGCTCATTGACAAGTGTCCCAGGAGTCACCTTCGTGATCTTCCTCCCTTCCATTTATCAGTGCCATAGGACCAACACCATATTTATAGTTTCATCAGGTGCCTCCATTTGGGGGATGTCAGTTGTGTCTACCTTTCCATCTGTGAGTATACCTAGCATTAGCACACCCATCCCATCTGTTGCAATACCCACATATAGATCTCCCTCAAGTGGGGGGTGTTGATGCTTGGAAAAATTCATGGCAGCCAGCATAGAGAAATTGCTTGATCAAGGCCTGAATTAGGTTTATACTAAAGGGGATTTGAAATCAACCAAAAGGTTAATTCAATTATGAATAGGTGTCTACTTCCAAGGTATGATAAAATGAAACTAACTATAAATGAACTCTAACTATTGTTTCTAATTAAAACTAAATGATCCTAGGAGCATAAAATGACGATTAAATATGAGAAGAAGAATAATCTGCTTAACATTCAGAAATATTTCTAAAAGAAAACAATGGTTGAAACGATTATTAGAAATTAAATTATTCAAATAAATATTTATTTGAAAATTTGATTTCTATATGCTCATATTTAATTAAATATCAATCTCATCAAATTCAATCAAAATGGAATAACCACATTAATTTTTCAAATATTATAACAATAATGCAGAAACAAAGAATATAAACATTCATTCCATCAATAAATATGAAATAAATATAATAATGGCTTGCAAAATGTGTATTTCGATAGCTTGAATAATAGTACCAAGACAATTAAAACACAATATAGATACTTCCACTGCAGGTCTTAAATACACAAAATTGTCTTTTACAATAGTGTACTTAACGAGTGTCTAGAGTTTCCAACCCATTATATCTGTCTACATAATTACAATAAATAGAAAATAAAATATCCTAAAATTTAGAATTGTCTCCACTTTTGTTTCAACATATAGGTCCAGATGTCAACTTTAATTGATAATTGATATTAAGGAGAGATATTCTCCTTTCTAGTAGTGACTTTCTTACTGATCACTTTTCCTCCTTACTCTTGCACTTGAGTTTTCCATAAGGTAATTTTTTCTAATATTAGTGAAACTAGAGGTGGGTGAGGGATTTATTCATTAAGCTTATGCCTATAAATTCTTTTGGCAATATCTTCATTTTTTGATTTAGACTTGGACAAGAAATTGTCCATAGCTTTTGAGCATTCTGCTTGTCGAATAATAAGCTCTTTGAAAACATCAACATTCCAAAAACTTAATTGCGTGAACTTTTATACCCATGAAATTATTTGTTTATTCACGTCTGCAAGGAAATTATACAAGGGAACTGATTGACCAAGAAACTGAACATGAGGCATTTCATAATCCTCGATGATATCTAGAGCTTGATTCCACATATCTGAAATTTTTTTACCAGTTGATTTAATCAAATCTTGTGAGAACAAACAATTAATGTGCCAAGAGTCTAATGAAGCTTGCATGTGTATTTTATCTTCCTTATTCCACCTAGAATAATCTTTGGGTAAATTGGTCCTTGTTTCTTCCCATGCCTTCAAACTATCAAATGACCGTTGAGCTTCCTTTTTCTTTCTCAAACTGTGTTTGAGACTATACAATAACTATAGCACTTGTTCATGTTGTTCTTTGATTTCATATAGGTTGGCATAGAATGGTTCTTGCAGAGCTGCCAATTTGTTATTTAACTCAACTACTTCTTTCCTTAAGGTTTCTAATTTTTTCATTTTCATTTTCATTTCATTTAATTGAACAATGAAAGTGTCCACTTGGTTCTCATGATATTTTCTCAACTTCTCTTTCTCCTCAAGAGAACTAACTAATTTTATGTTATGTTCAGACTTGATATCATATATTTTAGTTCTTATCTATTCAATGGTATCTAGATATACTATATTTACTTTTGTACATTGATCCAGCTGGGTTTGATGTTCTTCTGACCAAATGGTCTCATGCAACTTCAATTGTTCTTGTAGTTGTATTACTCTTTTCTTTTCCCTTTATAACTGAGCAGGCAATCTGTTCATTGACCATTTGTTTGCACTAGCAAATGCCCCTAGAGAATCAATAACATCTTGTGCAAAATATTCATCTTTTAGATGTGCAACATCCCAAAGCTGCATTGTTTCATATGGAATATCCTCATGTTGTGTTGTCTTTCTACTTCTAGTTATTATTTCCGCAATGGTCTTTGTTGTATCATAAAAGGTGTAACTATCCAATAACAGAACAATATATTGGATTGGTTGAAGACTATCAAGGTTAAAACAAGTTGAAACCATTCTTCCTAGAATGGAAGTTATATGAGTAGTATCAATGGCATAAATAGTAGGAACAACAACTGAGAGAATATTTTCGGTACCTTTGTTGGTACTAAGCTCTACATTTACCTTAGAGGATTTTGTAGGTGTTTATGATGTTACTTTGTTCAACTCCTCTTATCCTATTGCAATACTTTGCTGATCATATTTGTTCATTTGTGTGTCAGATGCATATACACTAATTGTATTCCCTGTTTAAGATTTGGATTGATCATCCTCTTCTTCATCAACATCTATTTCTACAACACATTGTTTCTCATTATTCCTCTTTAGGAAATCTTTCTTTCTTTTAAATTGCCAGTCAAAGATTTCTTGTATTTTTGTATCATTCCTTAGTTCATCATTTCCATGAATCACTTCCTAATAATTCTTAGAAATTTGAAAAATAATGTCAAATGGATCATCTTCATGAATGTATGCCTTGACATTTGTTTACTGAACTATCAATGTTTTTTGACAGTTTTTGATGGGACATGTTTTCTTAAATTCCCATGGGCTAGGCAAATGTTCTCCATTTTCTCCACCTCTATATGATCATGCTTTTCATTTGAAAAATAAAATATTCCTAATGAAATTGGGAAGTGAGGCCATTGTCTTTTATGACTTGTTGACAAAAAAGACAACAATGCCAACACTAATGGTTTGGTATGCTATCTCTCTAAGAGCGAGTCTTCCTGGAACATATCTAGGTAGAATATAGGGAGCCCTTTCGCACCCATATATTCTTATGTAGGAGAATTCCTCATCAATAAACCAATCACTCAATTCCTTAAGAGTGTTAATGGCCTCCTCAATGAATCTTAGGGCTAGTTGATTTTTCAACATAAGGTGCAAGGGAATCATGAAATAACTATAGATATCATAGAATATTTTTTTACAGTTAATTCCCACATTTAGAAAATTATATGTGGATTTCCTCTTCAAAAAGAAACCAATTCTAGGCTAGTAGAGGAAAATTTGTGACCTCGCAAACAACACCAATTAAATAACCAGACATAAAAAATCCAAAGAAATACCTTGGAGGTGCTTCTTGGGAATTTTGAACCTCTTGCTTGATGATAGCAGAGAGGATGTGAGCCCAATTAAATACTCCTTCTTTAAGAACTTGGTGAATCAGGGGAACCCAACTCAATTTAAACTTAGAATTATTCTTCTCACCATAAAGGAGACAAAGCATGATGTTTGTCATCTTGGAAGGACTCCTCAACCATGGAACCTGGTAAATTTTATCTCCGATAACTTTGAAGGAATTAGGATCATGTCACCAATTCCTGATTAAATCCTCCATTTGTATTTCTTCCCCCTCCACTTCCTTCTGAATGAATTTCTTAATAATTGTCATCTAGATAAACTCTAGGTGCATCTAGTTTATACATTTTGGCAATGTCATCTGGCCTAAAATACCCAATTTGTGAATGCATTTGAAGGAGATTTTCTAAACAAATAGTCTTTTTGTCTCAAAAGCTTGGGATTTTTGGAATAAGGATTTGCTTGGGTTTCTACAACGGTGATATAGTATCATCTATGACCTTTAGAGAGAACCCTTTTCCCAAGGAAGTGCACCCATTTTTTTAGTGGGGGCTTGGGTATTTGTTTCCAAGGTTTTTTCAAGATTGGTCATGGTGCTCTCAACTCTACTCACATTTTTTTGAGTTGGCATTCTCTCGGGAGGTATCGTTTTGAGGAGTTGTTTGGATTTCTATTATTACACTCCAATCCAAAGCTTGGATCTATATTCTAGTTGGATAAATCATGGGACATGTGCCTCAACTCCAGATATTGTGTGGCATACCTCATAATTCAAATCTGATATTTCCTCCACACGTCACTCCAATTGTTGGAGCCTCTCTCTAACAAAGTAGATTTCAAATTAGTTTGATATTCCATTTCCTAAAAGTATTTTCAACAAATTTTTAATTTGTTTGATTATTAAAAAATAAGTTAAAATACTATTTGATTGGAATGTGAATACCACCAACTCTATATCGTTGGCATTCCATGAGATATATCGAAACATATTTAGGATAAAAAATATTGCGTTTTGTTTTTCTCTATCGATAATGGACTGTTGAGCTCCTAATTTCCCATAATTATCACACGTGGAAACTAAAAATGCAATAGTTGTTGCATTCTAAAGAGATTTGGAAAATGTTAGAATAGACTCAACCAATGTTTACCAAGGAAATTGAGATGTTTTCTTATCAAAACAAACTTGATGAAGCCATGAGTTTCATTGCATTGCATGTTTCAGATAGTTTTTTGTTTCACATTGTTAAATGTAAAGCTCCAAAAGAAAGTTGGGACAAGTTGGATTCTTTATTTGGTAAAGTCAATGAATTTCGAGCCCTACAATTGGAAGTAGATATTTCATCACATGTATCTAATGAACACACATTCATTGAATATTATCTTACCAAATTCAGGATACTGGTGGATCATCATGCAAAAAAACAAAATCGAACGAAGAGTGAATTTTCTTGATTTTATCCAAGCTAAAAATTCCTTTCCAGATATTTTCTTCTACATTTTATTCTACCATGGATGCATTGGGAGGTGATTTTAAAATAACCTCTTTTGAGATTTTATGTGAGCGGCTTACTGGGGAACAATATAAGATTATGCAATTAGATTCTCTTTATTCCTCTAAGAATCAAGATTTTGTGGTCCATACCTCCAAAGGTAAGCACAAAACTTGATATAATCAAAAGTAATATTCTTCTCACGCTGGTGGGTCGACCTCCAAGCCTCGACAAAAAAAAAATATTTTCCTCCATCTTCCAAATCCGGTGAATCTTCCTCCAAGAAAAGGAAGAAGAAGTCAAGTGAAACATGTATTTTCTATGGCGGGTGAGCATGCCAAATCCAAATGTTGGTTGAAACTTGAAGATTTGAATGAAGCCATGAGGCAACCAAAAATTTTAGTTCCCAAACCTTCTTCATCTGGTAAATGGCATGCTTTATCTGCTCAATATTTATATGCATCTCTAAACAACTAGATACTTGATTCCAGTGCATCACTCCACATGACTCATTCTCATGAGTTGTTTCCTTCCACATCCAAATGTAGCATTTGATAGATTGCAGTTGAAGAATCTACACATCTTGATCTTTTAGGATAAGGCAATGTGCAGTTTGATGATGGGCACATCAATGATGTTCTTCTCGTTCCTAACATCTCTGCAAATCTCTCTATGTATCATATCTTTCATTATGGTAATGGGAAAACAATAGATTTTTCTCCTAATAATGTAGTCATTTGAGAGCAATAGAATTGAGACATTGTTGTTTCTTTTGGAAGAGTTGATCATAGTTCCTGGTTGTATAGGTTTTATTCTTTTGATCTTTCCTCTAGTTCCTCTTTCAATACACATGTCGATTCTTTTAGTAGGATTTGACATGAAATATTTGTACATCTTAACTATATATATTTGTAACATTTGAAAACACAAAATTTGGTGCTTGGTCTTCCTAAAGTTTCTTGTACTAATGGATTTTGTCTAGATTGTGTCCTTCGAAAACAACATCAAGATCATTTTCTTAAAGGAAAGGCCTTGCAATCTATGACACCTCTTGAGTTGGTACATAGTGATCTCATGCCATTTCTAACTTGTTCATTTTCAGGAGCTAAGTATGCACTCACTAAATTCATTGATGACTTTTCAAGTTTCTCTTTGGTGTACTTTCTTAAGTACAAGAGTGAGGTATTTTCTACTTTTAATACCTTCAAGGATTTTGTTGAGAAACAACCATCTCTTTGTATCAAGAAACTAAGCACATATAATAGGGGCGGGGGGGTATGTCAATCAAGAATTCAAGGATTTTTGTAAAGAACAAGGAATTCAATATTAGCACTATGTTCCCTAAACCCATTAGCTAAATGGCATTGCTAAAAGAAAGAACTGGACACTGAAAGAAATGAAAAACCACATGATTATGTCCATGAACATGGCACCTTCTTTATTTCATGGTTGAAGTAGTAAAGTGTGCCAATTACATTTAGAATTAGATGCATCATAGGGCTGCATATGACTCCAAAGGAAGCTTGGAGCCATGTTAAGACCAATGTCTCTACTTTTAGATTATTTTCCAGTCCAACATGGGCCTTAATTCCATATGAAACACACAAAACTATGTAGAAGAAGAGACAACCATTGATATTTGTTGGTTATTGTGAGTATATGAAGGTATATAGGTTATTTGATCCTATTTCTAAAGAAGTATTCTTTCAAAGATCCACCCATTTTGATGAGGTATTCAACCCCACGTCATCTCCTTCTCCACCCTTAGATTCTAATGATGACAATAGTGTAGATCATGCTGAAAGTTTTTCTTTTGTAGAAGAAGAAGATAATGAACATATGGAATATGGAAAAAAACTAGAAGAAAATCTATCATCAATAACTACAAAACATGAGTAGCATAAATAGATACAACTTGATTGAGAACAACATCTGAGGAGAAGAGGCCTAACATGTATGGTTATGATTTCAACTATTCTGCCTCTCCCTCACATGAATTTTGAGGGTGAAAATTTATATTAAAATGTAGAAACATGGGCTAATTTTACTAGTCCTTAATATTGAAAATGTAAAATGTTTGGTGATATTTTTGAAAAAATATTCAAATTTCTAAGGATTTTATATAGTTTCTGTAAAAGTTTGGTGATTTTTAAGGTAAAATAATTTTATTTTATGGAATTTGGCGAGTCCTTTTTAGAAAAATAGAATTTGGTGAATCTTTTTTGGGAAAAACCATGGAAAATTATCCCATTGTAGAAATTTGTCTCCAAAAATCATCTATGGTCCCTCACCATCTATGGTCCTACCACTTTTTCTCCTTTTTTCCAAATTTGTATCTAGGTACCTTGGTGTCTTTTTCATACTTCCCTAAATTGTGTTTATAAAGAAGGTGTTACTGTACATAACCATGTGATTAGGTTTAGTTAAATCACTCTATTAGGTGAAATTCCAAACACCTATGTATTGCAATAGCTCAACTTCCCAACCAACTACATTCAATGTTATCTTCCCCCACTCTATGATAATGATAATGATAAATATAGGAGCTCTTCCTTGTAATTACACACAATAGATCTACTAGTATTCTCTGGGTAGATTAGAAGGTTTTAGTATTTGCAATTATCTTTTGTCCCTCTAATATTTGACAAAATGTGAAGTAGAGAATATAGAAAATGGAAAACAAGAAGATGAGAAGAGCACAATAGTGTTGAATATATTATTGATTATATTTGAAAAGGGAAAAGAGTTGAGCTAAATAGGCTCAAGCAAATCAAGGAACAAAACAAGAGATCCTAACTAACTCGTACATCTAGCTAGGACAATTGATAGTGTACAGTCACACATTGTTGAGGTTACTGATATATTTAACACTCCCTCTTAAACTCAATAGTTACAAACATCAGCACTGATAATGCCCAAGTGTTGTCTCTGAAAATGAAAAACAGATTTTCCTAGTGGCTTTGTAACAATATCTGTGAGATGATCTTGAGAGCCACATAATTGAAGTGTTATGTCACCATTATTGACTAGCTCACGTATGAAGTGAAAACAAGTGTCAATATGCTTGATTGTCTTCTGAAACACGTGATTTTTGGATAGAGCAATTGTTGAGGTGTTGTCACAGAAGATAGGAGTTGGCTCCTTTTATGTATCTGACATATCATTCAATATTCTTCTCATCCACATAGCTTGACAGGAAGCTGAGGTAGCAATGACATACTCTTCCTCTGCAGAAGATATTGATACAATGGGTTGCTTCTTTGATGCACATGAAATCAGGTTCATGCCCAAGTGGAAAGCATGTCCTGAGGTGTTTTTCCTGTCATCTAGGCTTCTCGCAAAATCACTGTCTGTGTAACCAGAGAGATGATTATCATCAGAATGAGTGTACCATAATCCAAAATTGAGAGTTCCTGCAACATATCTCAGAATCCTTTTCTCCATATTCTAGTGAGAATCTTTGGGGGATTCCATGAACATGGAAAAAACGTTGGTAGCATACATAATATCAGGCCTAGTTGTTGTAAGATACAACAAACTGCCTACTAAAATTTTGTATAGGGTAGGGTCCACTGTAGGGCCTTCATCTTTCTTGCTCAATTTTGTGCCTAGGGGTATGGGAGTTTCTGTTGGATTGCAGTCTTCCATGCAGAATATTTTGATGATGTATGTTGCATACTTTTGTTGATAGAAAAAAATGCCTTTAGTTGATTGATCAACCTCAATCCCCAAAAAATATTTAATTATGCCAAGATTTGTCATCTCAAACTCAGATTGCATGGCATGTTTAAAATGAGTTAATTCAAGATTTCTAGTATATATCATGTCATCAAAATATAAACATACAATCAAAATTTTACTATGTTGATCTATTTTGGTGTATAAAGTTGGCTCGTTTTGGCTTTTGTTGAAACCACTTTTGATTAGGTAAGTTTCAATTCTACTATGCCAAGCTCTTGGAGCTTGCTTTAAGCCATACAGGGCTTTCTTCAACCGATATACTTTGGCTAGCTTCTCTCTGACTTCAAATCCAGGTGGTTGATCCACATAGACCTCTCTTTCTAAGACACCATTTAGAAAATTTGACTTGACATCCATCTAGTATACTTGCCATTTGTGTTGAGTTGCTATGGCTAAGAGAGTCCTTACAGTGTCCAATATTGCTAATGGAGCAAAAGTTTCACCATAATCAGTACCTTGTTGTTGTGAGAATCATTTGGCAACAAGTCTTTCCTTTTGATTTTCAATCTGCCCCTTTTCATTAAGTTTAGTTTTGTAAACCCACTTGACACCAATAGTTTTCTTGTGTCTCGGCAGATCAACAAGATCCCATGTCTTGTTGTTCTCAATGGAGTCAATCTCTTGGTTCATGGATTGAACCCAATGTGGCTCATTAGTTGCCTCTTTAAAATATGTGGGTTGACATGACATTAATGCAAAAAGATTGTGTTGATCAATGTCATCCAACTGCTAATGGATTTCTCTCAAACTTCAAGTTCTCTGATTTGGAAGTTCAGAGGAAGAGTTTCTGCTGGAAGTTGATTTATCCTGAGAACTTTCAAATTGTCCTTGTACCTGCAGCCCTAGAAGAGTAGGTTGATGCGTTTGTTTTCCTGAATTCTCTGTGTCTTCAGGATGTGACAACAATGGATCTTGATTGTCCATTGGCTAATTTTCAGACTTGTTTCAGAACTAATTTTCAAAAAAATTTACATCTCTGCTGAGAATCAGTTTCTTTGAGATTGGATTGTAGAGCCTATAAGATATTGGTGTTTCACTATAGCCAGTAAAGATACATTTCTCACTTCTATCATCCGGTTTCTTCCTTAATACGGAAGGTATGTGAGCGTATGTTATACATACAAATGTCCTTATATGAGAAACATTTAGCTTTGTCCCACTCCATGCTTCTTGAGGGACCTTCATCTTGAGACTGGTGGTTGGAGATCTATTTAGAAGATAAACTGAGCATGCTACTGATTTAGCCCAAAATGTATTTGAAATACATTTCTCTTTGAGTAGGCTTCTTTCCATGTTCATTATTGACTGATTTTTCCTTTCAGCTACTCCATTCTGTTGTGGAGTATACCTGGTTGTAGTTTGCATGATGCCTTGTGATTTGTAGAAATTTGCAAATTATTTGGAGATGTATTCTCCTCCTCCATCTGCCTGAGTGCTTTTACATATTTTCCACTCTATTTTTCAACTTCAGATTTGAATTCTTTGAACTTTGCAAAAGTTTCAGACTTGTGTCTAAGAAAATAGATCCAAATTTTCCTGCAAAATTCATCAATAAACGTTAGAAAATAAAAGCTACCACCTATTGAATCTTTTCATTGGTCCACATAGGTCAGTGTGAACTAGTTCTAGGTGTTGTTTGGCTTGAGTGGAGGACTATGGAAAACTAGTTCTCTTATGTTTTCCAAGTATGCAAGACTCACATGGGGGATTTTTCTCTTTGAAGACAGGTATACCTTTGACCATGGAGTGCTTTTGTAGAAGACTTAGACTTTGACATGGTAGGTGTTCAAATCCTGTATGCCAAACCATATTCTCATTCGGGGTGGATGCACTTTGTGCATATGAATGGATCAGATTTGCAGTTCTGAGGGTCAGGGGAAACATTCTATTCCTAGTCATGTGGATTTCAGAAATCAATTTTCTGTTGGGGGTTTGATCATATATCCTACATGATTCTCCTTCAAAAAGTACCTTATAGCCATCTTCAATTAGATGTCCTACACTTAACAGATTATGTGTTAGATCTGGAACATGATAGACATTATATATGTCTTTTTTTACATTTTGTTTAGTAAGAATAGGGATAGTTCCTTTTCCTTGAAGTTTGAATAAAGAGTCATTTCCAAGTGTGATATCAGATGAAATTGAAGAATCAATGCATGAGAGTAAATCTTTATTACCTGTGATGTGATTGTTGCAGCCACTCTCCAGCAACCAGAGATCTTTATGTTGTTCTTCAGTCTTGTGGCATGAGAGAAACATACCATCTGAGGTTTCTCCTTCATGATTTGATGCATGTGCTTTGCTTGGGAGTTGATCTGCTTGCTTCTTCCAGCATTCAGATCCATAGTGCCCATACTTTTTGCAGTAATAGCATTGTATGTTTGATTTGTCATTTGATCTTCTCCCTCTGCCTTTTTGAGGCTGAAAATTTTGATTATGGTTTTGTTGTCTGTGACCTTCACTTGAGTGATGGTTACTTGGAATTCTCTCTCTTCCTCGTGACCTCTGCCTCTTCCTCTGCTTCTCCCTCTGCTGAAGGAGAATTGAGTCTTGAAGGCATTGGCTATTGACTCATCTTTGATATGTAGTCTAGTCTCATGTGTCAATAGAGAGCCCATTAATTCATCCGTTGAAAAAATTGACAGATCCTTGGATTCAAGGATGGCTGTAACAACCATTTCAAATTTCTTTGGTAGACTTCTGAGAATTTTCTCAACAATTCATTGATGAGGGATGGCTTCACCAGTCAATCTGATCTAGTTTACAATTCCCATGAATGTGGTCATAAACTGATCAATGTTTTCAGATTCTGTCATTTTTGAAGTCTCGAAATGCATCCTTAAGGTCTGCAGTTTGACTATTTTGACCTTGTCATTTCCTTGGTAGGTTGATTTAAGAATTTCCCAGGCCTATTTAGAAGTAAAAACACCTGTGATTTTTTAGAAAATTGAGTCATCCACTGAGTTTTGAATCCAGAATTTTGCCTTATTCTCATTGTTCCTTTGTGTTGCCTAAGCAGTTCTTTGTTGGTTGGTCATGGCAGCAAGGTCTGTTGGATCTGGTTCCACATATCCAAGATCCACTAGATCCCAACACTTTTGTGCTTGTAAGAAGTATCTCATTATAAGAGACTAAAACTCATAGTTCTTTCCAAGAAGAATCGGTCCTTGAGTTGGTCCTAAATTGCTATAGGTGGCCATCTTAAAAGAAAATTAACAAAAAAGATTGTTAGAGTTTTGTGTGCTTACCTGTTTCATGTGCCGAAACCAGGTCCGTGAAATCCTTTGTGTGACTTTGGGCTGAAAAACACGGGGATGACCACTGCTTTGGCAACTGTATCCCCTATAATGGCAGAATTAGGCTTTCTGAGTTTACTCGAGAGTAAAAAAAAATGAAGTTTAGCTTCTCATGTGACCATGGGGTGAGAACCAGGTGCTCTGGATCTTTGGGATTCGGGCATTTCGATGTTGAAGGTCTCAATTCCTCTGAATAGCCAAATGGCCGAATAACAATCTTATTCCAAAGATCGAAAGTCCTCGTTGAGTTGAGGTCAATGATCCTTAATTACTTCGAGGCTTCGGGTGATATTCCTTTGCAAGGATCAACGGTCCACAAGTACTTCGAGACTTCAGGTTTCGGGAATTTTTCACCGCTTTTAATCGGAAAAACTCGCAAAGTGTCGAAGTGGAAAAATTTTCGGAGAGAGATAAATCCAACGGTCTTTAGGCCTTTGTAAACAAACGACCAAGATCTTCTTCGTAACTTCGACATTCGAGAGTTTCCATTTGCTAATATGTGCAATCCTCTGGAGTGTCGAATCTTTGAAGTGCGAGATCTGCCTCCACGTGGCCTGTTGATTTGAACGATGGAGATTTTCTTCGAAACTTAGAGCTTCAAGTTTTCCAAGGTGCACAACACTTCAAACCTCCAAAGTGTTAATCTTTCGAAGGGATAGATCTATTGAAGCGTGTGCACAACCTTCAAGGGCTCACATTTACTTCGGGACTTCGGGTAGATCTCGCTTCGCAAGACCTTCCAGAGTGCTAAGTCTCTAAAGTGAGGGATGTGGCACTGCATGTCCTTGTTGATGGATGGTCCATATGAACTCCGGGCTTTGGGCCTTCGGGAGTTCTGGCTTCTCGTATCCTTCTTTCTTCTAAAGTGATTATCACCGAAGTGCAGAATCTCCTGCCACATGTCCACTTTGATCGACGGTCTAGATCTACTTCAGCTCTTCAAAGCTTCGGGAGAGCTTTACTCCTCAGCCTCTATTGGCTTCCTCCTGGAGTAGGAGATCTCTAGACGTGTCACTTTCTTGAATATCAACGACCACGAGTGATTGCAGAGACTCAACTCGCTCACTCTTTAATCTCTTTTTCGATCTCCGCAAAGCAAAGATGCTTGTCCGTAGTGGGGTCAATATTCATCATTGATATGTTGATCTAACAAGATCAACTATCTTGAGTGATTGCGGGCTCACAACTATCTCGCTCTTTAATTTCCTCTCTGATCCCTGTAATGCCTCCTCATCGTCGATCTCTCTTTGATGAGATCTGATGGTCGTGGCTTAATCTTTGCTTGATCTAACGACTAAGCTTGCTCACGCTCAGATCTTATGGCTAAGAAAAAATTCTCCTTTCCTATTGGTTCGTTGTCGTTTCTGAGCTTGATTAAAGGCTCAGATCTCTTCACAAAGTCGATCTTACGGCTGATCTTTCTTCTCCTTTGCTGCTTTTGCAAACTTTCTTCTTAAGAAAGAATTTCGTGCATCTTTCATGAATTCTTTAAATGCTCATGTAATCTTTAATCGTTTTCTGCTTTCTGCAATTCTTCTTTCTCGCGCTTGCCATCTTCAACGATCTTTTGAGCATATTTCACACTGCAACCTACTCTCCAAGCTTTGTGAAGAATCTTGTGTCCCGTGCTCTCGTCTGCAAGACAATGTAGGCTCTGCGCTCTTCTTCTTACAGTCGAGATGCTCTCCAGGCACTGTGAAGAGGCTTACGTCCAAGAGCTCTGATACCAGGACAAAATGTGAAGCAGAGAATATAGAAAATGGAAAACAAGAAGATGAGTAGAGCACAATAGTGTTGAATATATTATTGAGTATATTCGAAAAGGAAAAAGAGTTGAGCTAAATAGGCTCAAACAAATCCAGAAACAAAACAAGAGATCCTAACTAACTGGTACAACTGGACAGGACAGCTGGGCAGTGTACAGTCACACACTGTTGAGGTTACTGATATATTTAACAATATTTAGTGAGCTTCCATGTTCGTAGCAGCAAGGAGTTTGGCAGCTTCCTTTTCTTCTTCTGCAGTATTGTTTTCCATTCCAAGTACCACTCCAAATTTCAGGATCACTAGGAAACCACCTCTATTCGTCGACCCGAATCGCCCTACACCCCATCAATCGCTCTATCTTTCCAACATCAATGATCAATAGGGAAACAATGTTAAATTTTTAATTAAATAAAGTACCAAGGCCAGTGTTTATCTTCCCTAGGCGCCTAAGGGGGAGAAATTGCCTAATGTGGGTGCTAGTCAAATTAATTTGTGAGATGCAAATTAAAAGATAACTTTATGACTAAAGTGAGGGTGAGTGAAGAGACACCTAATCTCAACCACTCATCTAATCTAATCTCAACCGTTAGATTAGAAAATCCCTCACCTTCCCTCATGAGGTCGACTAGGGCAAGAGGGCGCACCCATTGTGGGTAGTTCATCCATTTTTCTTGTTGAGAGAGAAAGAGAGAGCAAGAGAGAGAGGTCAATCTTGAGAAGACAACATTTGTAGAGTAAGGGCACGATCCCCAAGATAGTAGAGTAGCACAGAAATCGAGGAGGGTATTGTTGAGTGTGAGGGTCGTACCGTAAGGATTTCTTGAGGGCCATATAGCAAATTTTTGTGCACAGATTTCGAGAAAAGGAAACAACAGTTTTGTGGAGGGCGCACAGTATGGATTTGACAGTTCGTACAACAACAAAAGGACAACAGTTCATACAGCAAGGTACAATATGCATTTCAAGGCGTGGTACAATTTTTTAGGGGTATTTAATGCACAAAAAAGAGGGTACAGCAGACACAGAAAAGAGGCATGATTTTTTAGGAGTTGCGTACAACATTTATTGTTGTAGCAACCATACAGTTGTACAGAATTCTTGTATAGATTTCGAGGAGCTGCATTCTGGAATTTTTCTGAAGAAGACGAGCATAAATTTTCTGAGATAAGTTTTTATTTTTGCTAAAGATTAGACTGTTGTTAAAGAAATTTCTCAGAAGCTCAATAATAATAAAAATCCCTCTCTCACTGGTTTTCCCCTTGTGGGTTTTTCCAGGGTCGAAGTTAGACCGAAAATTCTTGTGTCTAAATTTTCTG
>JZKD02S1904069.1:191434-211035 GCA_000966675.3 Picea glauca
ATAGTGGACGTAGTCCACCTTACATTGAATGACCTCCACTATTATCACTATGGGCCCTCTGGGCCCCCCCACTACCTCTCTAGCTACATTACATTCCACCCCCCTTATGAAAGTGTTGTCCTCAACGCTTAATGTACAACCATATACCATGGTCTCATGGATAATTGTGGACCATATACAGAAGGTGGAGTAGAGTCGTCAAATAAAATATGAAAGTGGTTGTCATCCCAAAAATGACAACTATTCATATACCAATCATCAAAATCTGCCTCAAAATCATACCAAGCATATATTTCTTGATTATATTCATTCCTGAGGCCTTCCATAAGAAATCTCTCCTGCATGTTATTCAATGAATCTTGAATACTACGAAAACTATCATTGAGGCCATCTGTGAGGCTGTCTATGAGGCCATGTACAATTGCATCCAATCTGTCATCCAATGTGTGAAACAATTGAGCTTTGAATGATTCAAGAATTTCTTTCATGTTTTGAGAAGAAATAGCCATCTGAGCATCCTATAAACTCATCCAATAAGTTACGGTAGAAAATCGCGGCTTTTTCTGGAAAAACCCTAAAAAACTGTTGAAGTTAAAATGCTCATAACTTCACTTCCCGGACTCCGTTTTGGCTGATTTGTTTTTTGAAATTGGGTGAAATTGTGAGATGAACTCAGATCTATAATTTATTTGGGCAAATTCGGCCTCTAGATGCTACAGAAATAAACAAATTCTCCCCACCGTCCGCGGAAAAAATCCTGAAAATTTGCAGATTTTAAAACTTCAAGATCTTGACTTCCCGGACTCCATTTTGGACAATTTGTTTTTTCAAATTGGGTGTTTTTCTGAGAGGAACTCAGATATACAACCCTTTTCGGTAAATTTTGCACAATAATATATCGAAAACTTTGAGAATGTCGCGGCCCTCTTTTTTCTGATCTGAAAAAATAAAAAAACTGCAAAAATAAAAAATATTTGTCTATAATGTCTGTCCAAGGAAAGTGCTCTGATACCACTTGTTAAAAACCCGATACTGAATACAAAATAACCACAATAGATATACAAGAACAATATGCAAAATCTCCTTTATTACTATCAAACCCTTGGGGTAGGGAAACACCATACAATGGATCATATTATGGAAGGGATCCTCTCATGTTCACTTGTCTCTTCAAGGGGGCATCCTCCTATTGAGATACCACTCCAAATACAATATTTCTCTTCATGTCTCATTACATTTCTTGAATTCCTTTATATAGTGCTACCATGACCTAAGAACATTCTAGAGGAAGAATCTTCTAGAAGTAGAACCTTCTAAGAAGTCCTTTTACATTTATTATATCTAATTACCCATTTATTATATCTAACTACCATAATGGGCCTTATGTAACAATATAGTGGACCTAGACCACCTTACATTGAATGACCTCCACTATTATCACTATGGGCCCTCTGGGCCCCTCCACTACCTCTCTAGCTACCTTACATCGACTAGGGCAAGAGGGCGCACCCATTGTGGGTAGTTCATCCATTTTTTCTTGTTGAGAGAGCAAGAGAGAGAAAGAGAGAGAGGTCGAGCTTGAGAAGACAACATTTATAGAGTAAAGGCATGATTCCCAAGATAGCCGAGTAGCACGAAAATCGAGAAGGGGATTGCTGAGTGTGAGGGTCGTATCGTACGGATTTCTTGAGGGTCGTACAGCAAATTTCTGTGCACAGATTTTGAGAAAAGGAAAAAATAGTTTTGTGGAGGTCGTACAATACGGATTTGACAGTCCGTACAACAGCAAAAGGACAACAGTTCGTACAGCAAGGTACAACACACAATTCAAGGCGTGGCACAATTTTTGAGGGGCATTTAATGCACAAAAAAGAGGGTACAACAAACATAGAAAAGAGGCACTATTTTTTAGGAGTTTCGAACAACATTTATTGTTGTAGAATCCATACAATTGTACGGATTTCTTGTACAGATTTCGAGGAGCTGCATTCTGGAATTTTTCTGAAGAAGACGAGCATAAATTTTCTGAGATAAGTTTGTATTTTAGCTGAAGATTAGACTGCTGTAAAAGAAATTTCTCAGAAGCTCAATAATAATAAAAAACCCTCTCTCACTGGTTTTCCCCTTGTGGGTTTTTCCAGGGTTGAAATTAGACCGAAAATTCTTGTGTCTAAATTTTCTGAGTTTTGCATACTGCTGATATTTTATTTCTACGTTGAAAACGATGTTCAGAATCCTCATGTTTCAGTTCTGAAGTTTATTTTCTGCTAAGTTTTTATACGCTGAAACTATGCTGAAACTGGGTTTTGGCATTTAACTTTGGCTGAAAAATCAGCGAGACTAAAACTGGGTTGGGGTCTGAAATTTTAACAAATAAGGTATCAGATTCCCAATCTTCTATTTTATCGCAGCGACTCGTCCAAGAAAAAGAGTGAAGAGGATCCAGTCAAAGTTGTCAAAGAGGCTTCAGAAAAGCTTCTGGTGCATTAATAGCCTTTTGCCGGAAGATTGAGAGATGCAGATAACGGTAAGCTCACAGTGGACTGCTCTGGCGAAGGTGTTCTTTTCGTGGAAGCGGAGGCCAATATTTCCTTGGAAGACTTTGGAGATCTGTATCCACCTATTCCTCGTGGAGATGACTTTATCAATAACATTCCCGGATCGGAAGACATTACAGACTCTCCAAAACTTCTTATTCAGGTTTGTACTCCTCACAAATCAGATGATAATTTGGAGAGTCAATCATTTAAGGGATTAGTTTGATATGCAGGTGACTGTATATTGGTTCACCCATTAACCATAAATTTGATGAATTTTTGTATTTTTATTAATAGTAAATCGTTTTATTTTATTACAGAGTTAGCAGTGGACTTCTCGGGCATCGGAATTGTTGGAATTGAAAACCGTCTTAATAAAATCTCTATAGCATGCGTTTCCGTCCTGCATGTCAACGTCGACGTCGGTATAGCGCACCCCATGCCATTTAATGCTGAGCAATATGTATAACGTATAATGTCCATAATGGTCAAACTACAATTGCTTTCCTTCAAAGCTAACATAAGCGATGACTGAAGGGATGCCATAAAAAACAAGTACATATAACTGTTCTCTAATCGATAGTCCATTCTTGTTCCAGATTCAAGAAAACACTCAAAAGTGGTTGTTGTAATACGTTGTAAGTTGCACAAAATTTTTATTTAACTTGGAATCCATTTTTATTCTTGTTTTCGAAAATAAATTTTACATGTCATGCCAATATTAAAACACTTTACACTGTGATAGAGCAACTTGTCCAAATTTTAAATCCTTTTCAAAATAAACTTAGAGACAGATTTATGCATTGTTGTATTTTCATGTCATGCCAATATTAGAACACTTTACACTGTGATTAGAACAACTTGTCCAAATTTTAAATCCTTTTCGGGTTCTTGAAAATAAACTTAGATACAGATTTCTATATTCTTCTGTCTTTTCATGTGATTTTATGAACACTCTAGAGTGTGATAGAAGAACTTGTGCCAAGTTTCCAGTGTGGTGGAAAAACTTGTCCACGTTTTAAATGCCTTCCGTGGAATAAGATAAAATCAAACCATGTAAACAAATAAAATTGGTTTCTACTTTACGCGTTATTGAAACGACGGTCCCCAAATATTTGGGGTCACAGTCTACGGGTCCACAGTAAACCTACATTATTCCAATCTGATTGGTGGTTTATATCAATGGTCTCCAACTTTGGCTTCCAGGATTTGCTTGCGTTCAATATCAGCTGCGTAAGCAATGTCGACAACTCGTCTCCCATATTCATTTTCGACACTGCAAGCTGCTCCTCTTGCGCCCGACTAATTGGGTTTCCCTCCTCCAATAAGAATACATCCTTTTTCACTTTTGGCAAGACGGGATCCATGAGGTTCATGGCAGAATTGGCCTTGAATGCCAGGGAGGCCATGTCTGTTCCAGATAGCACCGAGTTATCTTGGGCATGGGCAGAAGAAAACAGAGATGTCCCAAATCCGGTTCTTTGGAGTTCTTTGTGCTTGCATTGTCAAGCTGATACTATGAATCTTTCTGATAGAACTAATGACGTTAATCCCTTTTAATTTTTTATGTTAAGATGGAAGGGCCAAGAAAAATTATTATGTTATCTTAACAAAAGGACATTCAACCTTCCAGCTGCAGGGATGACTCATCTCTCTGTGTTGTCTTTTAAAGGATTTAAATACACTCTTTGTATTTAATGTCGCCCAATGACTCAAAGCTTTGCAGCTCACACAATTTGTTGTAATCTCTTGTAACTGAATGGAACAAGGAAGAATCGGGCGTATGGGGAGGAACGACCCTACTACATTTAATTATATATTGGAGTGATGGAGCCATTTGTAAGTTTTATGTTTCCTCTTTTTGATAAATATGGGAAAGAGTAAACCAGACAATGATGTCAATTATAGTCATCTACTCCACAACTCTACATTTCAACCTTTCGGTTTTTTTTTCTTTTTCCTATCATTTCTCAGCTTTACAAATAAATTGAGTGTTCTTGGATGCTTCATAAATTATCATGTATTGAAAACCCTTAAAAAATTGTGCATTTTAGATTCTTTAATGATTTTTCTTGTGGTATCCATTATTGGCCTCACCTATTATCCCCACTCACACTATGACACAAAGAAACCCTCCAATCGATTTCCCTTATGTGTAAGATTGAAATGAATATGGCGGGTTCGAATCATGTAGCAGACCTTCCTACCATGGAATGGTTATCCTAGCAGGGGCAAAGGGACTATGGAATTTCTAATGTCTCATAATGGAGTCTTGTCTATGTCTCATAAAGTTGGGGTCTTGTAATTTGTGTTTTTCAATAGGATGTTCGTTGAATAATTAATTATTTTAGCCTCCATGTTTATATTTACTCCATATGGTTATGAATATTTTTATTGCATTTTTGTCTTGTGGATGCAGAGTTGTTTGGAGTGTTGAGGTTGGTCTACATCTGCAACTCCATTTAGATTTTTAACAATCTTGTCATCTAATTTCTAAGTTTATTTAATATTCAGTTTATTGATGGAAATGGACAATTGATATATTGGATCATTGTTTTTTATTATCTAATAACAACCTTATACATTGCTCAACCAAATGACTTGCAAAGAAATAGTTGATATCATAATACATGAAGTACCAATGTTGAAATATGATAATACATGAAGTACAAATGAATTTGTCTTTAGGTTGTTTTAGTTCCTTTTATTTTTTTCAATGTAAAAAATGAGTTTGAACTCGATTAAATGATTGAGTCAGTAGAAATCACTTATAACCCTCACTTTCACTCAGTGCTTGCATTTTTTTGTATTGCACAACAATTGTCGGGTGCACCTGGTACCAAGATTCACATTATGTGAAAGGATTAATTGCAAAGTCAACTCTTCTACACCTAGTGTATGATTTGATTCTTCACTTTTCAGTGTGTTTGTACTATCACTTATCTTTTTTACATATGAAACAAAATTGAGAGTGAGGTAGCTATCAATCTTTACTATCCAAATTGTTTCTTTAAAATTAATTTTCCACAACAAAAAATGACACCTTTACACTATCCAAATTTTATGTAGTCACCACTTTCCATGACATCATAATAAGTTTCCATATTTATAAACATTTGAGGAGGTGTGACATTAGAATGAGATATGGTATTTATAAACATTTGAGGAGGACTATTAAATGTTTCAACTTTCAATCCATGAATGCGAAGTAGTCCAGTAGAATGGAATTCATCATGCAATATCAACAAAATTTGTGAAAAAGTATTTAGAAGGTGGTATCATGTTCCATCCAAATTCCATATAAAATTTTGGGGACCAATATCATCTATGAATTGTCATATGAATAGTAACCATAACTTGTTGCCAATAAGATATTAAACAATTCTAATTAGTAGTTGAAGATTATAAATTAAGAAACAGAAAATGAAGAACCAAAGGAATACTTTTGGTTAAGGTTGTTTATTACATGTATTATGTTTGCAATCTATACTTTTTGAAATCCCAAGATTGTGTTAACAAAGTGAGGATAAAATCAAATCTTAAAAATATTAATCATAATTAGTTGGTAATTTTTTAGACTAATAATAATTAGTAAACTCCATAGTTTTGGACAGTTTTACTTGTGGAATGAAAACATTTATTTGCTATTTTTTTACCTAATATTTTTATAGATATACTCTTTTAACCAATTTTGCAATGTATCAACATTGTTTTCTTAAAATTAAAAAAGTTCTTGTGAATTCATCTTATTCAATACCATCATTCATTAAATGTTTTCAATGAGAAGAACTTCATTTAAGTTACCTTCGTTACTTGTCCATCCATCTTAATCTCTATCATCATTCATCAAATACTTCCAAAAAAGAAACCTCATTTAAGTTGCATATGTTTCTTGTCCATCCTCGTGATTCGGAGGTTTTTTTTTCTTTTGGGGAAGGGATTCCTGAGCCATAGTAAGTTTTTGGATTCTGGAGAGCTAAGTGACTGTATATTGGTACATGCCTTCGATATGCAGGTGACTGTATATTGGTTCATCCATTAACCATTCCTCATTTAAGTTGCATGTGTTTCTTATCCATCCTCGTGAGTCCGAGGTTTTTTATCTTTTGGGGGAGGGATTCCTGAGCCAGAGTAAGTTTTTGGATTCTGAAGAGCTAAGTGACTGTATATCGGTACATGCCTTCGATATGCAGGTGACTGTATATTGGTACATGCCTTCGATATGCAGGTGATTGTATATTGGTTCAGCCATTAACCATAAATTTGATGAATTTTTGTATTTTTATTAAATATTTAAAGCATTTTCTTTTATGACAGAGGTAGAAGTGGACTTCTCGGGCATCGGACTTCTTGGAATTGAAAACTCTCTTCAATATTATCGGAGATTTGTTAATACTAAAATGCTACGAGGGATGACATGTATAATGTCCATAATGGTCGAACTACAATCGCATTCCTTCAAATCAAACATAAGCGATGACTGATGCAATTAAAAAACATATTGCAATTATCAAATCGACAGTATTTGATTTATCCAAACTTCAATTGCAACAGGTATTGTAGCTCTGTAGACTGGTTAATTACATCGAAGGCGCTCTTTTATGGGGAGTTCTCTTCTGTCCATAGAAATCTAGGAACCTTCAGTGTATTAGGTGGATTCAGCGGCGTATTCGGTGGATTCGGTCTCACGGTGAGGTGGGATTATTGGCAAGAAGTAATGGAAAACACTACTAGCAATAAAACCATAAGTACCCAACAATCTGCTCTTGATATTCTACATGGGTAATTAGGTTTTCTGCTCTTGATATTCTACATGGCCTAATTTGGTTTTCTAGGTGTTCGGAAAAAGCCAGGTGTTGTATAATCTGACAGAAAAATATTTATTTAGAATAAATCATAAACAAGTTGAAAGAGGGAAAGATAAATTAAGAAGAATTCCAAACAAATATTTTTTACCTTAAATTTCTTGCGGGGCATGTCTGTTTGTGTTTTCACTTTTTTATATTTATATAATTATTGAATATTTACTAAAATTGTTTTGTGTTACAAATTTAATAAACAAGCATTAAGAAATGGCTTAAGTATTTAGCACACTGGTGTACTTGATAAAATACAATAATGCCATAGGTATATGTAATTAGGTGAGATACATTAACTTCTCTGATACAGTAGTTAAGGCAAGTTATGATAGCAAGCAAATGACAACAGTGAACAAGTCTCTTTACGCAACCATTTCATTGATAAGTCAATCATGTGATGTATTCAATTTTTTTATATACATATTGTTCAATAGACAATGTCTAGCTCACTTTGAAGATCATGCACTCGATCTCGACCAATTTGAAGATCATCCAGTAAGTACCCTCTAACAACAGGACCTCCAGCAACTTGTAGCGGAAGAGACTCAACTTGAGCAATAGTACCCAGCCCTATGTTGTTCACCTTCTAGGTGTAAATCTTGACGGTGTCTTCGCCCATTGGTGTCACCACTACAAAAAGAGGTATTCAATTCAAATTATAGACTACTTTTACTGAAGTCGAACAACAATGCTAGAGATCTTAGATTACCAATAATTTGTTCCAAATATCTGCATGAAATTCTGTAATGGACAAGCTTTAGCATACAGATCTTAGCTTATTAATATTTCATTCCAAATATTAAGAAAATCATCAAATTCTTGACCACGTTTAATCAATACGAGTTGCAAGTCATTTAAGATGTGGGGGCTTGAGGGTCAATATGACTGGAGGAAATTCTTATCATTTATTTACAGCACACTAATAAAAGTTTAGACATAATTTCGTTCACTGTTTTTATTTCTTCTCATACTATCATGCTCATTTTCTCAAAGAATATACTATGCACTAAAATGTAGAATATGTACCTGTAGCTAATATCCTTTGGATCGAGCAATCTCTTTCTTTCTAAAATTCGCTCCCAGTGCTCTTCTCTGAAATGATTCTCCCATTCTATTTGAATTTCATGATGATCAATATATTGTTGCACTAGAATACCACTTGCTTTACAAGCCTCAAGAATGGTGTTATTCTGATCCAGGACAAACGAGAGAGGATGACGCTATGGAAACGGTTTGTTGAAACAAAGGAGGGATACCACGTAAAAGATATCCTCTTCAGGAATAACAACGGAGGTGCGAAAACTACAGCACGATATGCCTCATTCAATCAGTTACTCTTTTTTAGGAACGAGGTTCTTTCTTTTTCTCCATATTGTGAAGGAGAGCATCAAAGTAGTTAGGGTATTAGCATCAAATTGAATTAGACCAATTGCAGGTTTCCTCTAGATAGAGATTTGAAGCTGCAAATTATTTTACTTTCAATAAGTAAATATAGCATCCAGTGAAAAAAAAATTCTAAATTTATTAGACGGCATGAAGCAACCCTAAATATTTATAACACCTTCAACACGAGAGAAATAATTTAATTAGCCAAATTTATCAGACTACATGAATAGATAGTAAGATTAAAGCCCTAATTTAATAGATCTCTGGCATGAGTGAAAGAATTAATTTTCCAGATTCATTAGTGGCCATCAAACGACCATAAAATTAAATTAAAACCACGACCTGAATAAATCTTTAGCATTACAAACCATAATAATAAGTTGAAACCAGGGATTAAAGGTTTAGATAGGATAAAACTTACAAGCCTTGTTGATCCCGAGTGGCCTAATAGAGGACCATGTCCTGGTGCAAGCGACAACGACTTCCTGTAAGCTGGAGGCTTTTCGGGTGATCCAACAAAAAAATCGTGTCAACCTTCTCCAATTTTGATCCTTTAGTTAAATTCCAACAAAAATTTTCAAGCATGTTGGAAGAAAATTGTAACGTGTGGCTGCCACATGCCTTTACGTATCATGTTTTAAATATTTTATTTTAAAATCCTTCCTGTATGGGAGACCCGTAAATATTGTATTATTTTATTTTATTTTTGTCTCTGGACTTTTAATAAACAACCCATCTTGAAGGACCCTCCCTGCAAATATCTGTCAAATGTATCTGGACTTTAATAAACAACCCATCTTGATATATAAGTTGTTGTAGATTCCTGCATCTTTCTTCTTTATGTTTTTTCTCCCAGTCGTACTATAGTGTAAGTGACAGAGGAGGAGGTGCAAGGTTTGAATGTCCGAGACTTGAGATTTGAGTGACCATGTTCACCCACTTCTCGGACTTGAATTGGAGACAATTAGTGCCCTAGATGGCATTCATCTGACCCATGGTGTACGGATGGTAAGTCACTCGAGTGCCTTTGTCCACAAAATTCTCGTGAGGTAGTGTTAAATATAATGTAACCTCAACAGTCTATGCACTGCCAGCTGTCCTGGCTAGCTGTACTATCATTTCTTGATTTGCTTGAGCCTATTTAGCTCAGCTATTTTCCCTTTGCTCATGTACTCTTTTACTAGCATTCCTAATATACTGAATTCTATTTCTGCTCTGCTCTTGCTCTGTATTCTCTGCTTCTCACTTTATCATGGTATCAGAGCTTCGTCAGTAAGCCTCTTCACACAGTCTGGAGAGCAACCCGTTCTTCAAAAGCACAGATCTTACACTGTGAACGAGAGCATAGGACGCAAGATTCTTCACAAAGCCTGGAGAGAAATCCGTAGTCCACCATCCGCTCAAAAATCATCGCAGAAAGCACGCACGAGGAAGCAGAGTGCAATACGCTCAAAAGATTGAGTTAGAGCTGTAGAAGGCATAATCATTTAAAGATCTCACAAAATTCCTTCAAATTCGTGAAAAATTGCTGCAGAAGGCAAAAATGTTTAAAGAATTCGGGAAATCTTCACAAACTCGTGAAAGATTTAAAGAATTTGTGAAAGTTTTTCAATTCGTGAAAGATTCACGAATTTCTTGCTTCAGGAGAAAATCTTTACAAGAACAGCAAAGAACATGCTAAATCAGCCAAGAACAGACAGACGCAGCCATAAGATCAGTCCTGCTAACAGATATGAGGCGTGAATCGAGTTCAAAAAGGACGAGGAGCACGCAGAAAAGGAAGAAGATTTCCAGCCGTCAAATTTAGCGCAGAGAACCGGCAACCGTCGGATCCGTGAGAAAGTGCACAAGGTTTAGCCCTCTAGAGTGCACAGGAGAAAAGTCAATTCATGAGATTCTGAAATTGCGGTCGAATTTCGGCATATCGGAGTTCAGGAGCTAGAGTGTCAAAGGATCGAGGAGTCGCTGCATCGCGAACTCCCGATTCGCGAAATCCCGAAGAGATCAGGACCGTCCATCTATAGAGGACGCGTGTCAAGAAATTCGAAGGCTCATCGGGGTTTCGGATACTGGGTGCCAGAGGCGGAAGAGTCATTGACACAGGAAGTCCCAGGTCACGAAGTCCTGAAACGCTGAAAGACATATGGCAAGCGATCAAGATATCGGGAGATTCCCTAAGAGAGGTTGGAGGCCATTTCGACATTCTGGGTACCGGGGACGCAAAGGACAAGAATTCAGGATTCTTGACTCACGAAGTCCCGAAAGGATCATGAGCCATCCATCTTCGAGGACAGGTGTCGAAGATCTATATTTACCGGGAATTCAAGCACCGGGAGATCAAGAAGGGAGGAGTTGTGAGACAAGAAGTCCCGACTCCCGAAATTGCGATTGAACGAGCAAAGGAGATTTTGGCATTTCGCACACCGGGAATGCAAAGGGTAAGAGTTTAGAACTCTTGACCCACGAAATCCCGAAAGGATCTGAGTCATCGGATCAGGGGAGGCTCACAGCCGTTGATCTCCCGTAGGATTAGAGTTTCAGCATCTTTGAATTAGGTACTTCGGTATTTCGGATACCGGGAGTACGAGAGGGCAGGAATTTGAGCAACGGGATTTGTGAAATTCCAAAACGCGAATTCCAGAAAGAACAGGAGGAGTATTGTCGGGTCACGAAGACAGGGTCAAGATTTCGGCATATCGGGGTTCGGCATTTCGGGAATTCCGAAGACAAGGAATCAGGGTATTTCGGCATTGGAAACCTCGAAGTTCTGAAAGAAGGCTGCGGTTACGGAGGACACAGTCACATAGACCAGAATTTTGGCATTTTGGCATTTCGTACTCCGGGAGTTCGAAGGGCCAAGGAAGGTTGCAGCTGGGGTCACGAAGTTTCGAATCCCAAAATTTCGAAAAGGCGTGCAAGAGGAACAGTCGCCAGGATATTTCTGATTTCAGCACATTGAGGGACAGAGAATCGGTGGAGTGCTTGCATCGCGAAGTCTCGAATCCCTAAATCCTGAAAAGTCGTGCGAGAGGAATAGGTGCCAGGATATTTCGGATTTCGGCATATTGAGGGATAGAGAAGCGGTGGAGTGGTAGCATCTAGATTCCTCGAATCACGAAAAGTCGATAGTGCTTGAATGATTAGGCGTGTGGTCACTGGTCGTGGTCACATAGACGAAGGCTAAGGGCCAATACAAGACCGTTAAGTTTTTTTTCGGCGTTTCGGCGGCCGGGAGTTGGGGAGACAAGAAATTGAAGGACTCGTATACAGGAGTTCCGAACTCCCGAAGTGCGAAAGGCCGAAATCACGAAGTCGAAACTCGCGAAATCCCAAATCACGAAGTTCTGAAGTCACTGCAAATTACGCACAGGAAACAGGTAAATACAAAATTTTCGCACAATTCATTTTTCTCTTTCTATTTTGATAAAATTCTTTAAAGATGGCCACGTCTAGAAATTTAATACCAACTCAAGGTCCGATTCTTCTCGGAAAGAATTATGAGTTTTGGTCTATTTGGATGAGATATTTCTTGCAAGCACAAGAATGTTGGGATCCAATGGATCTTGGATATGTGGAACCAGATCCAGCAGACCTTTCCGCCATGACAAACCAACAGAGAATTGCTCAGGCAACTCAGAGGAACAGAGAGAATAAAGAAAAAATTTTGATTCAAAATTCAATGGATGACTCGATTTTCTAAAAAATCACAGGTGCTAGTACTTCAAAACAGGCCTGGGACATCCTTAAAGCAGCCTACCAAGGAAATGATAGGGTCAAAAAATTCAAACTGCAGACCTTGAGGACGCAATTCAAGACTCTAAGAATGACAGAGTATGAAAATGTGGATCAGTTTATGACCAGAGTCATGGGCATCGTGAACCAGATTAGATTGACTGGTGAAGCCATCACTAATCAACACATTGTTGAGAAAGTCCTCAGAAGTTTACCAACGAAATTCGAAAATGGTCGTTACAACAATCCTTGAATCCAAGGATCTGTCACGTTTTTCAATAGATGAACTAATCGATTCCCTGTTGACACATGAGACCAGACTGTATCTCACAGATGAGTCAATCTCTAATGCTTTCAAAATGCAATTCTCCTTCAGCAGAGGGAGAGGCAGAGGGTGAATCAGAGGTCACCAAGGAAGAGGGAGCAGTCCCAGTAACCCTCACTCCAGTGGAGGACACAGACAACAGCACCCGAATCAACATTTCCAAGGACACAGACAACAAAATCAGAATCAGAGTTTCCAGCCTCAAAGAGGCAGAGGGAGAAGATCAAATGACAAATCAAGCATACAATGTTATTACTGCAAAAAGTATGGGCACTATGAATCTGAATGTAGGAAGAATCAAGCACATTAGCTCTCAGGCAGAGCACATGTGTCAAATCATATGGGAGAAACCTCAGGAGGTATGTTTCTCTCATGCCACAAGTCTGACAAACAACCCAAAGATCTCTGGTTGCTAGACAGTGGATGCAGCAATCACATGAAAGGTAAAAAAGATTTACTTTCATACATTGATTCTTCAATCTCATCTGATATTGCACTTGGAAATGATTCCTTAGTCAAAGTTCAAGGAAAATAAACTGTACCTATTCTTAATAAACAAAATGTAAAGAAAGACATAAACAATGTCTATCATGTTCCAGATCTGAAACATAATCTGCTAAGTGTAGGACAGCTCATTGAACATGGCTATAAGGTACTTTTTGAGGTAGCATCTAGCAGGATATATGACAAAACCCCCAGCAGAAAATTGATTTCTGAAATCCACATGACTCAGAATATGATGTTTCCTCTTACCCTCAGAACTGCAAATCTGAACCAAACATATGCACAAAGTGCATCCATCCCAAATGAAACTATGGTTTGGCATACAAGATTTGGACATCTACCCTTTGAGAGTCTAAGTCTTCTACAAAAGCACTCCATGGTCAAAGGTCTTCCTATCTTCAAAGAGCAAATTCCCCCATGTGAGTCTTACATACTTGGAAAACATAAGAGAACTAGTTTTCCACAATCCTCCACTCAAGCCAAACAACATCTCGAACTTGTTCACACTGACCTATGTGGACCAATGCAAACAGATTCCATAGGTGGTATCTTTTATTTTCTAACGTTTATTGGTGACTTTAGCAAGAAAATCTGAATCTATTTTCTCAGACACAAGTCTGAAACTTTTGCAAAATTCAAGGAATTCAAAGCAGAAGCTGAAAAGCAGAGTGGAAAATATATAAAATCTCTCAGGTCAGATGGAGGAGGAGAATACAACTCCAATGAATTTGCAAATTTCTACAAATCACAAGGCATTATCATGCAAACAACAACCATGTATACTCCACAACAGGATGGAGTGGCTGAAAGAAAAAATCAGACAATAATGAACATGGCAAGAAGCCTAATCAAAGACAAAAGTTTGTCAAATACTTTTTGGGCTGAAGTAGTAGCATGCTCAGCTTACCTCTTGAATAGATCTCCAACCACAAAACTAAAGATGAAAGTCCCTCAAGAAGCATGCAGTGGGACAAAGCTCAATGTTGCACACTTAAGGACATTTGGATGCATAGCATATGCTCACATACCTTTCGAATTAAGGAAGAAACTTGATGATAGAAGTGAGAAATGCATCTTTACTGGATACAGTGAAACATTTAAAGCCTACAGGCTTTACAATCCAATCTCAAAGAAACTAATTCTCAGCAGAGATGTAAAATTTCTGGAAAATCAATTCTGGAATGAATCGGAAAGTCAGCAAATGTACAGTCAAAATCCATTGCTACCCAGTTCTGAAAACACAGAAAATTCAGGACAGCAAGTACCTCAACTTGCTCTTCCAATATTGCAAGTACAAAGACGATCTGAAAATTCTCAAGATGACTCAACTTCAAGCAGAGACTCATCCTCTGATATTCAAAATCAGATAACTCGAAGTTTGAAAGAAATCCATCAGCAGTTGGATGACATTGAACAACACAATCTTTTTGCATTAATGTCATGTCAACCTACATCTTTTAAAGAAGCAGCTAAGGAGCCACATTGGGTTCAAGCCATGAACCAAGAAATTGACTCCATTGAGAAAAACAAGACATGGGATCTTGTTGATTTTCCCAGACACAAGAAGAGTATTGGTGTCAAGTGGATTTACAAAACTAAACTCAATGAAAAAGATAAGATTGAAAAACACAAGGCAAGACTTGTTGCCAAAGGATTCTCACAACAACCAGGTACTGATTATGGTGAAACCTTTGCTCCAGTAGCAATATTAGACACTGTAAGGACTCTATTGGCCATAGCATCCCAACACAAATGGCAAGTATACCAGATGGATGTTAAGTCAGCTTTCCTGAATGGTTTCTTAGAAGAAGAAGTTTATGTCGATCAACCACCTCGATTTGAAGTCCAGGAGTAGCCAGCCAAAGTATATCGGTTGAAGAAGGCCTTGTATGGCTTAAAACAAGCTCCAAGAGCTTGGTACAACAGAATTGACACTTACCTGATCAAAAGTGGTTTCAACAGAAGCCAAAATGAACCAACTCTTTAACCCAAAACAAATCAGCACGGTAAAATTTTGATTGTATGTTTATATGTCGATGACATGATCTATACTGGAAATCTTGAGTTAACCAGTTTTAAACATGCCATGCAATCTGAGTTTGAGATGACAGATCTTGGCATAATGAAATATTTTTTGGGGATTGAGGTTGATCAATCAACCAAAGGAATTTTCGTCTGTCAACAAAAGTATGCAGCAGACATCATCAAAAGATTATGCATGGAAGAATGCAGTCCAGCAGAAACCCCTATACCCCTAGGCACAAAATTGAGCAAGAAAGATGAAGGCCCTGCAGTGGACCCTACCCCGTACAAAAGTTTAGTTGGCAGTTTGTTGTACCTTACAGCAACTAGGCCTGATATTATGTATGTAGCCAACCTTGTTTCCAGATACATGGAATCCCCCAAAGATTCTCACTGGAAGATGGCGAAACGGATTCTGAGATATGTTGCAGGAACTCTCAATTTTGGCTTATGGTACACTAAATCTAATAACAATCAACTCTCTGGTTACACAGACAGTGATTTTGCAGGCAGCCTAGATGACAGGAAAAGCACCTCAGGACATGCTTTTCACCTGGGCACGAACCTGATTTCATGGGCATCAAAGAAGCAACCAATTGTATCAATATCTTCTGCAGAGGTAGAGTATGTCACTGCTACCTCAGCTTCCTGTCAAGCTGTGTGGCCGAGAAGAATATTGAAAGATATGTCACATACAAAAAATGATCCAACTCCTATCTTCTGTGACAACACCTCAGCGATTGCTCTATCCAAAAATCATGTGTTTTACAAGAAAAGCAAACACATTGACACTTGCTTTCACTTCATCCGTGAGCTAGTCAATAATGGTGATATTGCACTTCAATTCTGTGGCTCTCGAGATCAGCTTGCAGATATCTTCACAAAGCCACTGGGAAAATCCGTTTTTGATTTTTAGAGACAACACTTTGGCATCATCAGTGCTGATGTTTGTAACTGTTGAGTTTAAGAGAGAGTGTTAAATATAATGTAACTTCAACAGTCTGACTATACACTACCAGCTGTCCTGGCCAGCTGTACTATCATTTCTTGATTTGCTTGAGCCTATTTAGCTCAGCTATTTTCCCTTTGCTCATGTACTCTTTTACTAGCATTCCTAATATACTGAATTCTATTTCTGCTCTGCTCTTGCTCTCACTTTATCAGGTAGGAAATCATTGTGCAGGGCATGCTTAGAGTCCAGGAGGACCGGAGGATAAAGTCTAGTCGATTCGCAGATTGAAGCGTGCAAGTAATGCATGTTCTGCATCTCCTCGTAAGAAAATAGAACGACACTAGAGGAAGATGAATCTATATCTTGTGATCTTGTGGCGATGAGGTGGGTTATTTCTTTGTAAATTTCTTCCTCTACGTGGGGATGAGAGGATAAGAGCCAGAAGAACTATGTTTATGCGGACAATGTGGTGTCTCTACCTGCCAAGATGAAACTGATGATCATATCTTGCAGAAATTCATCTGAACAACAGTCCTCGGGTTCGACACCCATAGCACGAAAGTCTTTGTTCTTTGACGCCCAATTTTTCTRCCATTGTCTTTAGCCATCCTTGTTTTTCTTCCATTCTCTCTAATCAACTCTAAGGGACTTAAACCCTGAACTGAACCTTCCTCTTGATTTTCATACACAGCAGGCTCTTCCGAGAYATRAGGAATAACARCAGGCRGTGAAGACCCTGYATTTGTGGATTTCTGCWATACCCAATTACCGATTMCAAGTCTGTTGTTCTTCCSAGMTTTGAGTGGCACGAGATGAGGGTATTGTTGAGATCCGTCCTTCGATCTGAAAGGGGATAAATATGAAGAAATGGGGTGATTGAACCTCCGGAGTAATAAAACATAAAGACTGGGAAATGCATCGCCTGAGTAGTAAAAACATAGCAACCTCAGTAATAAATAGTTTCCTCGCTTATAGAAAATAGGCGGCGAACTATGACAGCGAGGGTCAATCAAGCAGTATGACAAATATGGTCAATCAATCCCCCAACGTTGAAGAATAAATTACAAATGGGTGGAAATCCACGTCCTGCCGGACCAGCTCGTGCTCCACCGCATCCACCACGAGGGCTGCCACCGCCCATACCAAAGCCGCCACTTTTTCCCAGGATGTGACAGTTTAGCCTACTCTTTGAAAATCACTAACGAGCGCTCTCCTCCAAAATTAGCCCTCTCTTTCAAAATGACTCACGAGCATTGTCCAGAGATTTTACGCTAGGTTGTCCATATCTTCTACGCCAGGTTGTCCATAGCCTATATTCTTATTGAACCTCCTAACTACTTCTAGCCTTACAGGTTGTAAAATTGTAGTCAATTCAAGTTTTTATTTTACTGATTATAATCTGTGTTGAGTGGTATCTATTTTAAGTTTATTGGCTATTAAGGATTCATAGTCATAATGTAACACCTTCCCTTGGAAAAACTGTTGGGATTGGCGATTTGGGTTTACCAAAATCATTGTGTTTGCAAGGTTTCTTCTCAGAGTGTTTATTTAAAGCAGGGGGAATGTGATGTGGGAAGAAAACATAAACAAAGGATTCTGCTGCTACAGATCACTTGCTGAGTACAAAGTGCCAAATTGGAAGAAATTAAGAATTCAGGAAGGGGGTAGCTTTAACAACAATAACGTAGTTTTATTTGTATTTTCTGAATCCAAATTACTGAAACACAAATACAGAGTCATTTCAATTCTTCATAGCAATGCATCCGAGTGTTTGGTTAATATTTTAACTCGAGACTCACAACACTTAATCTCACACACAGCACAACATCGAGTGTCTCACACATCACAGGGTGAAAAAGACAACTAATCTCACTGCTTGGATTGTAAGAGAACAATGTCCTGTTCTCTTAGTTGTATTAGTTGCATAAAAACTTCAAAGAACATAAATTACAATCCCCTTCCTCGCAAATGTCTAGCTTAAAGTAATCAATGCATCATTGTTGCTCCAATTTGAAATGTTTGTCAGACTTTGCTGGAGAGTTGAAACAGTTGATACCGCTGATGATATATTATGTATATGTAAAAATGAAGTAGCAATTTAGCTACAGGGATTATAACTCACAAAATTATCAATCATCATTGAAATAAATGATCTCAATAACAACAATTGTGATTTCAATCATTTTTAATAATTTGATATTTAAATTATTTATAGTTGTATTATCATTTATACAAATGGTTTGAATCCATTACTTATCCTTCTCACGTTCTCAATTTTTACATTTACTTTTTTTTTAATTTTACAAATTTAAAACTGCCCAAAAAAAATAAAAGGGAAGAGGTTGGTTATCAATTTCATTTAAAAAAATATAAAACTATTATATACAACCTAATGATATGATATAAGATGATTTGAATTAATCACTTGGCCTTCTCACCTTCTCAATCTTTACACTATCTTTTTTTAGTGAATTATATAATATATATCAATTAGCAATAACCACTTTATAAAAGTGGTTGATATAAATGACAACATATATCAACCACTTTTATAAAATGAGTGCTGCTAGTTTACGGCTGACATAGAGGAGATGACCATTAATATCTTAATTAATTATTACATTAATATAATATATAATAATAATGTAATAATGTAATACATTAATGTATTATATTGATGTATAAATTAAAGTATTCATTTACATTAGTGTACAATGTAACATATTAATTGATTAATATAATAATAATGTAATGTACTAATTAATTATTACATTATTACATTATTAATTAATACATTGGTAAATTAATAATATAGTAATAAAGTAATGCATTAATAATACAATAAATACATTAAATATATTAATAAATGCATTTTTTTAAATAAATATATGCATTAAAGACATTTCTATTAATAAATGCATTAAAGTATATTATAATAATGCATTAAAGTATATGTATTAATTCATAAATATATTAATAATATAATGATACATTAATGTAATGTATAAATTAATTGTAGCGTAGCTACCATGGCTTAATCGCTCTTAAAAGGAAACTTTAACACCACTTGGTACATAACTCATACAGGTATTATATAATCCACACGCATTTAAACAAATAAACACATTCTAACAGAGTATTCATACGAGTTACTACCATAATTAACAATCAATAGTGTTTCATACTAATTCATATACACAACGGAAATCATGATAACATAAGCAGTAGAGTCATGCAAAACATGATTAAAACATAATCAGATACTTATCTTTTAACAGTGGTAG
>JZKD02S1904069.1:243262-255151 GCA_000966675.3 Picea glauca
AGTTCTCCCTTGCACCACCCTGCCACCCTGGTTTCTCTGGATGCAACCAGATGGAAGCTACAACTCCCTGTGTTCAAGCACCCACTTGAACCTATGAGGACAATAGTCCTCCCTAACACCTCCCAACCTCCCTGAAATATAAATCTTTGCTACTAAAACTTATTACAGTGATATGATGTTCAACAATGGCTTACCAAACTCATCACTGTTCTGCTGCATTTCATTACTCTGTCTGTCTCATTTCCTTTCTGCACACTTGACTTGCATTGTCTGTTCTTCTGCTTTTTATGCTCTGTGCGCCATGTCCATTCACTCCACAGTTCCTCTTCTGTGCAATTTAGTTGTTGCACTCTCCTCCTTCTTCACACATGAATCACCTTCACCAACAATAACCATAGCAAACTCCAACAGCAACAACAACTGCATCTCTTCTCTGTACCGTGTACTTATAGCTTCTGTGCACCTTGTGCATGCAATGTGTGCAATACCTTTGCATACTCACACCACGCTGATATCCTCCACCTCTCGAGTGCTCTGCCTGATCATCATGGTAACTCTTCAGCTTTTCTGGCGATTTTCCCACGCATTCAGCATCACTGGGTGTTATGTTGAGATTCCTCAGCCTCTCTGGCAGTTGAGACTATTTGTCTTCTCTGGCATAGTCGAGCTTATCCTTTCTGTTTCAGTTACCGGCTCCAACCCTCATCCAGCTGTCAATTTCCTCCACAAATGGTCTTCATTCCACTGGCAGATTCCTTGTAACTCTTCAGCTCCTCTAGAAATCATATAGAAGTCTCTTCGCATCCTCTGGTAGAAACCATCAATGGTTTTTAGCAGTTACACTGTGAGTATCAATGTTAGCCCTTTGATCATGGTCATGTTCACCTGCACTGTTGGATTGATTCCATGGGATTTTGCATTCATTTCGGCATTTCGGCATTCGGTAATTAGGCATTCGTGTGACCATGCATCTCGACATTCCCAGTTGCGATCCCTGAAACAGAGCTTGGTTGCTCTAGCTCTTTCCTCCATCTCTCGCTGATGTGACCAAGGGCTGTGACCATAGCCTTATGCATAAGACGCTTTCGCGATTTCACATTTCGTGAGTCTGGAGATGAGGCATCTCGACTCTCCAAGTCGCAATCCCCGATACCCCGAAATGGTGTGGGATCAACGGTCCTGATCAACACTTGATCTGACGGTTCAGATCATTTCGCGATTTCGCATATCATGATTTTGACATTCCTGTAGTGAATGTTCTTGTCACTTCCAAATCCTGATCCATGAAACTCCGTAAAGAAGTCGTATCAATGGTCCAGATCACATCTTGATCTGATGGTTGCAATTACGTCATGATTTCGCATATCGCAATATCGAAATTCTTGATGTTAACATTCCTTGACATCTCCAACTCTCGATCCTCAAATTCCCGAAATGGACTTGGATTCAACGGTCCGGATTCAATCTTGATTCAACGGCTGCGATTGAATCACGAATTCGCATATCGCGATTTCGGCATTCTTGTTGCATTGTTTTCTTGTCTCTCTATGTCGTGATTCATGAAACTCCGATATGGATTTGGCTCAACGGTCTAGATCTGATCTTGATTCAACGGCTGTGATTAAGTCACGATTTTTCATATCGCGAAATCGGGATTCCTATTGCATTGTTTCTTTGACATCTCCAACACGTGATCCTCGAAACTCCGACATGGTGTAAGTCTTCTGACGTCACATGTGTTAAATAACTGATACGTGTCACCCTGATTCATGACTTACATGTGCTTGGCATGTTGAATTAGTCTGACACTTGTCATTACCTAGTTGTGCCACGTGTTCCTAGCTGACGTGGTTTGCTGACGTGAGTCGGATCGACGTTCCATATGTGATCTTTATTTGACGGCTCAGATTACGTCGTGATTTTGCATATCGTGAAATCAAGATTTCTATGGATGATATTACTTTTCATCTCCAACTCTCGATCCCCAAAACTCCGACAGGGAGTCGGATCAACAGTCCACATAACCCCCTGAGATGGACGGTCCTCCTGCTTTCAGGATTTTGTGAGCCCTCTACTCCTTGCACTTTAAAGATCATGCAGGTTCTCCTCGATCCAACGGTGGTCAGACCCTGTGCTCGGATCTAACACCCGATATCTATCCTCCATATCTGCGTGCTCCTTTTGTCTTCATTCAAATCTGACGGCCATTGGGAATTCAGAATGAGATCTAGCGATCACTGGCGCTTCTCCTCCGGAGCATACTTTGTCCTTGTTTTTCCTTCGATGCATACTCTGATCTTGCCATCAATGACAAGCTTACTTTGCCTGATAACCTGCCAACAATCCTTTGCACTATCTCTTCTGAACTTATCGGGCTTGCTCTACAGCGTCTTCCTAAAATACTTCTACTGCTCGTCTGTTGCATTCTTCCTGTACTCATGCCATCTTCATTGTTGTACTTGCCATCAATGACAAGCATATGCTACCTGTTAAACATTTCCAACAACTTTAACATGGTATCAGATCTAAGCTGAACAGAGAATCTTTCACAAGAAAAAGAAAAACATCACTGTTGTCGTACATGAAAATTAGGGTTTTTTATTAAAGAAGGTTTTCAGCCTCAAATACATCTAGAAAGGTGTGCCCTACTGCAAGGAACATTTTGGCATCCTCGACACACTTTTTCAGTGGCTAGATCTCCCAGAAAGTGAAACCCTATTTTTCACAAAGTACTAGAAAACCAGAAGTACCAGTGTACCAAAAGTACCAGAAAACCAGAAGCACCAGTCCAGAAATCCGCAAATCAAGTTTGGAGGGGTAAAAGTTGGATTTTCTGAAATCCAAACACACCAGGCTACTCGCCTCAGTCCATCGCATCTTTTGGTGAGTTTAGTTTTCATATCCAAGTAATTTGATTTTTTTTATTTCTATAGCCTGGAGGGCTAGGGTTTCTACTGCAAGAAAGAATGGCTACCAGCATGAGAGTAGAAGACAGGCTGGAAGGATCTAGAAACTTCAGATATTGGAAGCATAGGTTGCAGAGGATTCTAGATGAGAATGATCTCCTAGAACATGTTATAGTGGGTGTACTAGAACCAGAGGAAGAAGATCAAAAGACCAAGAATAAGAACAATGAAAAGAAAGAAAAGAGAATCATGTCAGATTCAGTAAAAGATCACTTGATCCCTCATATATACAGACTACAGACAACAAGGCAAATGTATGAAGCAGTTAGCAGATTATATGGAAGTAAATACATTAGCCGAAATCTTACCTTAAGAAATCAGCTTCGTAATATGAAGATGGACAACTCAGAATGTGTCACATCCTATCTTATGAGAGTTTCTCATATCAAAGATCGGCTTGTAGCTATTGGAGATGTCATTAGTGAAAAAGAACTTGTAACCACAACCCTAAATGGCCTTCCAACATTTTGGATTCCTTTTGTACAAGGAGTGTGTGCAAGAAGCAAGTTACCCAAGTTTGATAAGTTATGGGCAGATTGCACACACGAAGAATGTAGACTTGCAGACCAACAAAAGAGATTAATTTTCGATGAAGAGGAAGCTCTTATAGCTCAAAAGAACAAAAGAAGTTCCTTCAGGAAGAACAATAAAGAAGCTAACTCTGTAAGAGTTCTGGATAAGAAGAGAGATGTTTCAAACATCAGATGCTACAACTATCAAAAGTTGGGACACTTTTCTTATTACTGTCCTCAAGGAAAAGGGAAAAGAAAGCATCAAGCACATGTGGCAGAGGAAGAGGAATCTCCTCCCTCAAAGAAAGATTTAGCAGAAATTAAGGATTATGTACTTTAAGTTAAAGATAGTTGATCTGAAGAAAGATAGCAAATGGTGGAGTCTGTGGAGCCTCCCCACACAAAAAACAAAAGATAAGTATTCATGTTTATTTTTAGTATCTTGTTTACTTTAATACTTTATCATTACAAGTTAGATTTTTGTGAGAATGTGAATTAACCTCGTTTTATTTCAGTGTCTATGCAGATTTATGAAGGAAGTATCAAAGAAGAGGATGAAGAAAGAGATAAAATATATATTTTAGCTATGATCACTCATGAGAGCGACAAAGAAAGAATATTGTAAGTAAGTTTACAAGTCTCAGAAGAAAGAACTTATGCCATGACTTGTAGAAGTTAGACAACACAAGAAGGACATATGATATGGTGACAGTCAGCAAATACCAGGCAATATCCAGTACTTATATAGGAACATGAGGCTCCTAAAGATGCAGAACAGAAATATTCAAGATAAAGAAAAAGATGGATACTTAGATATAGTGGATGAGATGCAGGTAACTAGAGGTTTCTCCAATACCATTCTTATATATGCAGAGGAAGCAGGTTGATCCAGTATGAAGACAGAAATAAATAAATATTTGAACCCAAGAAGGCACCCAAAATATTATAGAAGAAAACTTCACCCAAAATATTATAGAAGAAAACTTCAAGGATGATGATTAGAAGCTATTAGCTTGGTGCAAGAGGGAGCCATGTCTCCGAGTTTGAAATGAAGGATCATGATTTGATGAAGTTAGAAAGAAGATGGATGGTGCCTAGATATTTTGATCAAGATGAAAGCTATCAAATAGATGGATGGTGCCCAGAAGATGGGTAGCATGGTATTATACCATGGAAATATTTTGAACCACAAGAGATTTTTTTATCCCGTAGCTAGACCTTCGTAGAGAAGAAGAAAGAGAAAAGACCTTCGTAAAGAAGGAAAGAGAAATCCCACAGGTAGACCTTCATAGAGAAGGAAGAGAGAAGAGACCTTCATAGAGAAGGAAGAGACCTTCCTAGAGAAGGGGAATGAGAAATTTGCCAAGGTTGGCCTTTGTCGACCAAGTGTTGATTTTTGGATACTCTAGGGACATGCTAGAATACCCTCGTAGAGAGGGGTGTGACCACCCTCGTAGAGAGGAATGTGGATGTTTCTCCAAGGGGCGGCTGGCAGATAATCTCCTTTAGCCAATGATTGAGTAGCCTGGAACACAAACCTTGACCATGTGGAATGGTTAGTTGGCTCTTGAGGTTTGTGTCATGCTCCTGCGTGGATCATGGAAAGGGAGTAGAGTCTTGCCCAAGCTAGCATCTTATCTTCTCTAGTTCATGTGGGATGACTAGGAGTGAAGCTATGGTAGTAGTCCTCCCCATTAGGATGGGTGAGATAGATGACTACAAGAGAAGGGAGAACATAAAAGGAATGGAAAAACTCATAAGACATATTTTGTGTGAAGATAAGATATTTTATGTGTGAAGATAAGAAAGAAGTATCTTCTGCGTGAAGACAAAAGAAAGAAAGAGTATCTTCTATGCAAAGATAAAGAGAACAAAACTTCTGATGATTTATAGATATTCCAATCAATGATCATAATGCCAGATGACCAAGTGGATGCCTCTAGTTATCCAGTTAATGATGATTACCCAATTGATGATGTTACCCAGTTGATGATGTTATCCAGTGGATGGTGCTACCTAGTTGATGTCGACATCCAGTGACCTGTCAAAAGATAAAGAATATCCTTCTTGTTAAGAGGGAGTGTTAAAATATTTTGTAACTGCAAAGAATATTCTTATCCCTTTTTGTGGATAAAGATAAAATATATATATTATTGATTAGATCAATCCTCTTTTGTGGATTGATCATGTCAAGTATTGTAAATGACCAAATCTCCTTTTGCGGATTGGTCAAACCCTAATTGTAATAGGCTAAATAAGAAGTCGGCCCCAAAATATATTAAAGAGGCCCCATAATATATTAAAGGTGGTTATAACCACCCAGAAGAAGAAGTCGGCCATGCCAGTGAAGAGACACTTCCACACATGCCAAAATTGTATAAATAAGAGAGGCCAGCACCTCATTTAGACACACACTCAGCTCACTCATCTAGTGCACAAGTATTGAAGAAAGCTGTAGTTACCAATTGTCGGAAGAAGGAAGAGAGAGAGAGGTGCATCCTTGGGAGAGGAATTTTTGTGTTGTTTGGTTCATTATCTTGGCATTGTATTGGCTATCTATATTAAGGAAGTTTTGTTGGGTTTTCTTCCCCTTGAGGGTTTCCCAAGATAAATGCTTGTGTACTCTTGTGATTGTGTTTCTCTCAATGATCTTGTATGTGCTATTGTTATCTAGTAAATAGAAAGGTAACCTAATAATAGCAGAAACTTTAACACGGACATCTTTGAAAATTTGTTCTTTCATAGCTACTTGGTCAAACTTGTAGTGCATGAAGAAACATTTTCCAATAAAAAAAAAATCAAAAKCATCTTCATTGCATGTGATAAAATTGATCACATATCAAATCCAAAAGAGGACATCTCAATCCCTTAAKTGTTGGATAAATAGTGTTTCCAAAGTGTTATGGTTGTTTTTTTTCAAACACCAACTTGTAATTTCCYTRSTTTTGTGCATATACATATTATATAAACTTTTTATGTTTTGGAATTYTTTTAATCTTCGTTATAAMATTTGTATGGAAGAAATCCAACCTATGCATTCACTTAAAACATATTAAAAAAAAACACTATTGTTTGTATAACTATGTTGAGAATATGCTTACAAAAACATGCTATCAAACATACAAAATGTGATATCAAGCGCTTTGATTTCTAACTACAATTTTTTTTCTCTTATAGGAAATTTCATCTCGCATAAGAATTTCCCCAATGATGCCAACTACAACAACAAACACCACTTGTGAAGGTCTCTAAAGATCATTAGAAAGGCATGTTCTCTTTCAACAATGCATGCCATAAAATACTTTGCACATAAAATCTTCACAAATTCAACTTCCCAACAAGACTCTATACAATCGTCAGTGCCATACACTTCATGCTACAGAAATAAACCCAAAAAAAAGAAATAGATGGAACAATTACACTCTTAATACAAAAACCACTAGCTCGGTCACCACTCCTCTATCTACATCTAGGATCCAACAAAATGAACAACGTCTAAAAAAATATGCTGGGAAAAAAAAAAAAAAAAACTTGGATAAACTTGGAGAGACTTCACTTATAAACCAAAACCAACCTTGTGTGAAATTACCAACACATGTTCTAGAACCTCAACCCCATATGTATGCTTCCCAATCTTTCTGAAAACATATTGATGCCTTTTCTAACATACATACATGCACTACATGTATGGAATCATATCCTGGCATTCCTACTCACCCATCCCCGAATGGACACATTTGTACTCATTGTCATAAAGAAAATATTGGGAATCGTTTTTCCAAATGGAATAATATGGACCTCAATGACCAACCCATAGTTCTTTCAATACTTACATAGGTTGAGGAAATGTTAATTGCTCTAGTTAGCCCCATCTTGCAATTTAGGCATGCTCGAGGTGGAAAATACAAATATAGTGGCCACACTATTAGCTTTCCGAAACAAATCCTCCACAAAGAAACTTCTTGCCCCATCACCTTTCATAACTTGATATCTTAGTTTTCAAGAGACATGGAGGAAAGGGAAAATGTTATGATTGTTATGTGACAAAATCTCATGTCATCAATGCATTGCTCTACAAGATACAAAATGAAAAATATTACAATGATGTACAAATTGACCAAAACGCACTTGCCTCACTTCCCACTACATGCACCAATGTCTCCACTCGACTCCATGTTGTCTCTACAAAAACTTTAAATTCTCCCACTGAATAACCAAATATCTCTTTAGAACACCATGATGTTTGCCAAGATGAACAACCAATGTCTTCCTTTGCCTTTAGATTGCCTAATACACAACGAGAACTGGAAAAAATAAGAGCATTTATTAACACTACATACAAATTTTCACCAAATACAATTGAATGGCCAACAATTAGCTTATCCCCAATCAATGAGTACAATAGAGGGTCTATTCGACATGGAATTTCCTACTCTTTTCCCCACTGGAGATGCCCTTCCTCTCCAACCACGCATGAGAAACATACCACTTGATACTTATGCAATACACTTAATGAGATACCATGACAATAGTTTTGGTAGTCATGCTCGTTTCAGATACTACCTCTACAATTTTATTATGCACCATCGAGTTCAATCAACAACTACATTTTTTTTGAAACAAAGCTAAAATCATAACACACCCACCACAATTCAAGAATTGTGTGTGCATCTCAAAGAACTCCCTACAGACAAAATCCCAGAACAAGTCATGCACTTCGGAGCACATATACGTGGGACTAGAGCATTCTGGACCATGCGAAGAACCGAGCTCACGGAAATGATCACACAACTTCAATTCCCAACCTTGTTTTTCACTCTCAGTGTAGTAGACACAAACTATCCAGACTTTCACGCAGTTATGCAAAAGGGTAGACCTATTGACCCAATGCTTCACCAACGTTGGCATACAAACAATGTCATTGATCGCCCCCACATTGTAGATGCTTACATGCATAAAAGGTTTTCAATCCTCCATGAGGAGATACTACAAAAAAAATGCACATAATTGGCTATTGGTATAGGTACACGATGTATACTACTTGCAATTACCTCTACCGAACCTATACATTTATATGCTCTTTAGTAATCATTTCATATCCCTTTTGCAGGTATGAATGGGAACATCATGGCTCTGCACATATACATGGCTTTATGTGGCTTTCTAATTCTCCAAACATGGAAAGATTAAATTGGAAGATCCAAATCAAATATATGTTGCAAAGAGTTTCTTTGATAACTATGTTATAGCCTGGAATCCTAGAGAAAACTATGACACACATCGTTATGCATCAATCCATTGAAGATGACCCTTTCTTACTAGATACAAAGGAGAAATTTGTATCCAACCCACTTGAGGACTATGAACAACTCTTAAATCGAGTTTAAATATATACAAAGTGCAATGAGAAAACATGTCTCTGTAGAAAAGGAACTACACTCGAATGCAGGTATAAACTCCCTTGGAAGGTACAAATGGAGTCATTACTCTACATTGATGAAATGGGTCAAAAGACATATCGGTCGGCACGCAATGATGAGCGACTCAATAGCCATAATTCTAACATACTCCAAGCATGGAGAGAAAATGTAGGTTGTCAGCCAGTCCTCTCTCGCTATGCAGTTCTAAAATACATTGCTAAATATGCTTCCAAAGCAGAGGGGAGATAAGATACCTACCACCATATGTTGACCATAATTGCATCTACGTCACATATACATGACCCTGCCTCAACTGCTTATCGCCTCTTGTACTCAGAAAAAATTGTAGATCGTGACATAAGTGCCCAAGAAACTTGTCATATTCTCCAAAAATTACCCCTTGTCACATGCAGCCTCACCTTCACCAAAATTAATGTTGGTTGTCAAATATTTTGTCAAATTTCCTATGAATTAACTAACGTCTTATTTGGATCCACTTTCATTGATGCATATCTAATACATCATGTTTTTCACGACCTTTTATGTTTGTTTGACCTCGCAAAACACTGGACATATAACCAAGAATGGAAAAATGAAAAGTGGAAAAAAAGAAACATCCCTGCAATTGTCCATGTATGGCCACTTTTTACTACCATTCCAAATAAATATTATGATAACTTTGTTGAGTTCTGTTGGAGTGAGTTGCTTTTATACAAACCCTTTCATTCCTTCTCTGAAGATGTAGGCCTTTCAAATGAAGACATTGTGGCTACCTAGGAGACCATAAGAGATCGCTACCATGTATGGCATGTCGATCGCATCCCAATGCCCACTCCTAATGACCAAACATCTAAAGATGAACATAGCCCTACTAACATACAACCAAACATGGAGATGAATGAATGGCAGTCTTTATCAAGATTGGTCCCTACCGAAAATATCAACTTCACTTTTCTTGATATATTGGGACTTCGACACATTGACACTTCCCACTCATGGGATCAATTCAAAGTATCACAAGATACGTTGGAAACTACAACAAGCTTCATCAACTATCATCAAAGGAATACAACAGTACGACAAGAAATGAATCCGCTATGTCCTTCCAGAAATACATTTTCTACAAATCAAAACATTGCATGCGACATCATCACGCATCACTTAGAAGCAAAAGAACCAAAAGAACCATTGAAGATGATCATCCAAGGAACTGCAGGAACAGGAAAATCCTACCTTATACACTGCATCAAAGAAGCACTATCTTCTCAAGAAGCCTCTGGCCATACCCCACTATTTTTGCTTGCCCCTAATGGAGTTGCAACGTTTAACAACCATGCGACCACTATACATGCATGACTTAGGATTCCTATCAAGGACATGAGGCCTTTGCATGGCCAATCCCTTTCATTGTTACAAGAATAGATGCAACATATTCACTACATTCTAATTGATGAGATCAACTTCATAGTATGTAGACATTTTTTGCAAATTGAAAGTCACTTGCATGAGGCATTTCCAGAAAAAAAAAATCACTTCTCATTCGGTTTATGTCCAATAATTCTTGTGGGTGACTTGGGTCAATTACCACCAGTAATGGAAAAACCTCTTTATGCAGATGAAATTCCAGGAAGGAGCTTGTGGAAAACCTTTACCACTATAGTCAAGTTGGAAATAATATTCCGATAACAAGGCGTCTCTATCACCCAGTCCAGCTTCCGCCAGTTGTTAGCCAACCTTCACAATGCTACACCAACCATTGATGATTGGAACCTCCTTCAATCTAGGACTGGCATATTCTTATCCATTGAAGAACATCTATTTTTTGATTCTTCAGTCCACCTACTTGCAACAAACATTATTGTTGACAACCATAAAAAGTTCATGCTTCAATCCTTGAATAAGCCAATCACATGCAGTCCTACAGAATTACTTGGTGCTTCAAATGCACATCATCATGATGATGAATTGGAAAAACATATCTTTCTATGTATAGGACAACTATTTATGTTATCCTACAATTTATGGGCCCAAGCAGGATTAGTCAATGGTGCTCTCAGAGTAGTCATGCAAATTGTATATGCACCAAGAACTAACCTTGCAAATTTTCCAGCATATGTTGTTGTGGAATTTGATAAATACATTGGCCCTCCATGGGACCAAACCCAACCAAAGCATGTACCAATTCCACCCATACAAAGGAATAACAAGAAACAAATCTCTTTTAAGATGGCTTGGGCATTGACTATCCATAAATCTCAAGGAATGACCTTGACAAGGTCTACCATTGACATTGGAAACATTGGACGTCAAGGCTTGACCTTCACGGCAATGTCACACACTACTACTATAGAAGGAATTTGAATAGCACCAGCCTTCTCCTTCGAATGCTATGAAAAAATGAAGGATGTTGCTTATGTCTCACTATGAAAACAAGAAGAGGCACGCTTATATTGTTTGTTGTATACCTTCTAGAATCTTCTATGTTGTAATCATACTTCTATACATGAACTATTTGATTTGGTCCATACTTCTATACATGATATGAAATAGTTTCAAACATTTACTACCAAATACTTATAAATCATACTTTGATCTAAACACCTTGCAACAAATCAGTTTTCTACTCATGATTAATATACCATTACAATGCTACTCATGAAATAATATACTTATAAAAAAAAACTTAAAAAAAAAAACTATATTATTCTTTTCGACATTTCCTTTCCCCTGGTTTGGGGGTATGCTAGTTATTACGTCAAAACCGTTCTTTTAAGGGCAGGTTCTTCTCCAAGTTTCGTCATCTGTCAAAAGTGTATCAATGTGTGGATTGGAGCGAATGGTGTGGATTGATGCTCTTTGCGAGTTAAAGAAATGAATAAAGTATATCAATGTATTCATTGTAGACTTTCTTCCAGGTTAAAAAGAACAATATAAAGTTGAGAATTGTATTTTTTACTATAAAGGATAGTTAAGCACATAGCCTCCAATTAA